>JARQOC010000006.1:265302764-265313792 GCA_033576535.1 Allobates femoralis | reverse complement strand
CAAACAGACTGTGCAGTACTGATGCCCTCTAGTGGCCAGTGTAGAACAAAATGGAAATAAAAAAATGTTTTTAAAAATATAAAAAAAACTAAAAGTTCAAATCACCCCCTTTTACCCTAATCTAAATAAAACTATAAAAAAATGAAAAATGCACATATTTGGTATTGCTAAGTTCAGAAATGTCCAAGCTATCAAAATATAAAGTCAATTAATCAGATTGGCAATCTGTGTAACGGAAAAAGAAGTCGAAATTGCAAAAATTAAATTTTTCTTTTAGGTCGCCGCAACATTGCAATAAAATACAATAACGGCCATCAAAACAAGGTATCTACCCAAAATTTGTATCATTAGAAATGTCCAGCTCAATCTGCAAAAAAGAAGCCATTACACATCCCTAGATTGCAAAAAATAAGAATGCTACGAGTCACGGAACAAATGCGCAATTCTGTTTCTTTAAGAACTTCTGCATTAATTTAATCACAAACATAACAGTAAAAGTATACAAGTTTGGTATCTATAAACTTGTACATGTCAGCATGTCAGTTTTACCATATAGTGAACATGATCAATAATAAACCCAAAAAACAAACGTGTAATTGCACTTTTTTTGCAATTTCACTGCACTTGGAATTTTTTTCCCATTTTTCTGTACACTATATTGTAAAATACATGACTTCATCTGAAAGTACAACTTGTCCCGCAAAAAATCAAGCCATCATATGTCTATATTGATGGAAAAATATAAAGGTTATGGCTCTTGGAAGAAGGAGGGGGAAAACGAAAAACGGAAAATCACCCAGGGGGTGAAGGGGTTAAGATAACTGATGTGTGTTTCGTTAATGAGTAAGGTCCTTCTTATGAGGAGACAACTTGTACTAAGTTTTTTTTTGTTAGAACTTTGTTCACATTATACCATTGCTTCCATTACATGTTAGATTAGATATTACCATCTATCTTATCCTTGTTTTTCTGGAATATGTGATGTCTTAGCACCTCACAAAATTTGTCACACATTAAAAGCAAATTGGGCTATTTCAGTCCAATTGTTGCTTTTTCAAATGGAATCTGAATTGATCAGAGTATCTCCGCATGAAATTGCTATTACTCTGTTTTGAGTCTAGTGGTATAACATACTGTAGCCCTGCTGTTACAGAAAAGGACATCGTTTTTTTATTCCTAAATAGAATTTCATTGTCCTCTGTTTTAGCTGTAATTTTTATCTGCCAGCCATTGCTGAAATGAAATTCTTCCATTGAGTCATATTGTAATAAATATTTTGTCTTAGTATTTTATTATAAATCAAAAACTTTACACACTATGTTCTGAAAAGGTATATGGAATTTTAATTAAATTGTCTAATAATAACACTATCTATCTATCTATCTATCTACTAGAAAAAAAATTATCTGCAGCACTCAGCTACTACCAACAATGCACACATGCTAACAAGCGGTATATATATGAGGAAAAAAATTAAAAACTTACGTTTTTTTAAAAAAACTCAAAAATCTTATTTTTTCATTTTCTTGGGGTTCTTGGTACACACATTGGCCAATGTCCGTTTGCTCATCAACCGCGACAAGGTGACCCCAGGTCTGATGAGTCCTAATGCTGACATCCCTGTCCCCCTTTTCCTCCCTATCCCACTCTTAAGTGAGTGAGTAATACTCATAGGTGAGTATGATATTTTTTTTATTTTTTAACAACTTTTATTCACTTTTAGTGCACTTTCGCAGTGTATATATAGATACACTGCAAAAGTTCTCGCCGGCCCATTCACTGCCATTGGACTCGCTATACTCGCAACGAGTACCGGGACTGAGTCCGATTTTTGCAGTACTCGCTCATCCCTAATTAAAGGGATCCTGTCACCTCCAAAACGCCACCTAAGCTACCAAAACATGTCCCTGCACCATCCTATCACTAACCTCAGACTCCTTTTGTCTCCTGAAAGCATCCTGTGAAAGTGCATAGAAACATTTTAATACTTACTCATTAGTGATTATAATTAGCAGGGGCTATATTCTTGAGCCCTTAGGGCGTGTTGTTTTGCAGCTTGAATGATCCACCTTCTCTCTGTCTGTGCAGCTTCTGCTGTGATGTGGAGCTGAAGGCAGGACTAATGATTTGCATTCTGTGATTAACAGAATCTTTTGCGTTTGGACTGCACCAGCGAATCATTTGACATTTTTGTTACGGAGATTAACACGAAAATACCTAATCTCACTTTTACATCACATACCGACCGGGAGAAAATCAATTTTCTTGACACGATGGTAATAAAAAACCCCAACGGTTCCCTCAGTAGTGACCTATATACAAAACCAACAGACCGTAACAGCTTGTTACACTGGACAAGCTGTCATCCCAAACACATAAAAACCTCATTGCCTAACTCACAACACCACAGGTTGACCGCATTGTAAGTGACGATAACACCAAAACAATCAGGCATGGAGAAATGACGAAAAAATTGATTAACAGGGGATATCCTGATGAGTTTTGCACTAACCACATCCAGGAAAAACAGGGACCAAGGAAATCCATTGATGAAAGGGTCAAGTTCATCAACACCTATCACCCCTTTTCCCCTTTAGTAAAAAAGGCTATTCTCCAGCACTGGCCCCTACTCAAGACTGCATACCCCTTAATCTGTCACAAAAGGGACCCGAATCTGAAACAGCTACTGGTACGAGCCGATGTGGGATCTGCAACCCCCTCGCTTAGGCAAAAAACCCTGAGCACGGCCCGCAGGGGTACATTTTCCTGCCTGGGTTGTGCGCAATGCACTAATGTCATGAAAGGGGACTCATTTACACATCCAAGGTCAGGTAAACGATTTAACATAAAATGATTTTACACGTGTGAATCAACACATGTAGTCTATCTGATCAAATGCCGGTGCGGTCCCGGGTATGTTGGTGAGACCACCCAGCATATCCGGGACCGCATAAGTAAACATAAGTCGACAATTAGGTGTCTGAACACTCTTCTGTCGGTCCCAGCTCATTTCATTGAGACAAAGCACAACGTCAGCCAACTGAAATTCCAGGTGATTGACCACGTACCCATGTCAAGGCGGGGAGGTAACCGTATCCGTAAACTATAAAAAGAGAGAGTCTTTCTGGATACACCATTTGAACACCCTCTCCCCATTGGGACTCAACAGGGAATTTGAGTTAATTTATTGATTGTTTAATTCTTTGATTGCAGCTGGACTGACCCAAAAAAATTATTCAGGTCTAAAAATCTCTTATTATGGTTTACTATCATTTGTGATATTTGTTGATCATGAGATATGTATAAACATTAGTATGTTGATTTATTATTTAAGAGATTGCACTTGATACTATTTCGATGAAATATTCTAATCCAGTGTTTTTCTATATTTCCATTTTAGAGATAACAAAAAATGGATGCAATCATTTCTATGTCACCTTGAAATGGGCACTGCCACTGTACCTTCACCAGGTCCTCCATTGGAGACCACCATTGGATACTGGCACCGTTCTCACACAGATCTGCACCTGGATCTGCGCCATATCCCTATAAGACATCACAACCCATGCACATATTGATGCTCACTATTAGCGCTAACATCTTCCACTTGTAACTATCCCTAGTAATGTTGGTTCCACCAACATAATAGTGCTACCGGCGCATGAGCCCTGCACTCAGAGCGGAGCGCATGCGCGGTGAGCTTGTCGCCCTATAGTGTAACATGTACCACCTTTAAAATGGCGTGCGCCCATGTGCATGGGCCGCTGGATGACGCACATCCGTCTGGATGACGCGCACCTGCCCACCAATTAGGTCCACCTTCCCAATTGTAAATAAAAAGTGGTAAAACACCGCTGACACTTGCTCCTGTCCTCCCATTCACCCTCTGGACCAGACACTTGGAAAGAAAGGTAATTAAATGCCACATAGATAATCATAGTTCACCATGTAAGATTGTGTTCTAACTTACTGCTCTCCATTACTTACAGGCAGGAGTCACATACCACGTTATATTTGTAGGTATGTACCCTAACCCCCCCCTTCCCATTTCTATTTCAAGCACTATATCAATACTAATCGTCTAATATCTCTTCCTTAAATTCTTGAGGTTAAAAAACCGAGGACTACACAAAAACTTCCCTCCTCAAGCTATTGTTTAACCCCTTCACCCCCGGGCCTATTTTGACCTTACTGACCAGGCCATTTTTGTCAATTCTGACCAGTGTCCCTTTATGAGGTAATAACTCTGGAACGCTTCATTGGATCCGAGCGATTCTGAGATTGTTTTTTCGTGACATATTGGGCTTCATGTTAGTATGAAATTTAGGTCGATAATTTTTGCGTTTATTTATGAAAAAATTGAAAATTTGGCAAAAATTTTGAAAATTTAGCAATTTTCATATTTTTAATTTTTATTCTGCTAAACCAGAGAGTTATGTGACACAAAATAGTTAATAAATAACATTTCCCACATGTCTACTTTACATTAGTGCAATTTTGGAAAAAAAAACATTTTTTGGTAGGACGTTATAAGGGTTCAAAGTTCATCAGCAATTTCTCATTTTTCCAGCAAAATTTACAAAACCATTTTTTTTGTGACCACATCACATTTGAAGTCACTTTGAGGGGCGTACATGACAGAAAACACCCAAAAGTGACACCATTCCAAAAACTGCACCCCTCAAGCTACTCAAAACCATATTCAAGAAGATTATTAACCCTTCAGGTGCTTCACAGGATCTAAAGCAAAGTGGAAGGAAAAAATGGACATTTTAATTTTTCTAACAAAAATGTTGTTTTTGCCACAATTCTTTCATTTTCACATGGAGAACAGGATAAAATGGATCCTAAAATGTGTTGAGCGATTTCTCCTGAGTACACCAATACCTCATATGTGGTCATAAACCACTGTTTGGGCGCACGACATGGCTCAGAAGGGAAGGTGCGCAATCTGACTTTTGAAGCTAATTTTCCATTCAAAAAGTGAAATGTCGCTCCTTCCCTTCTGAGTCCTGCCGTGCGCCCAAACAGTGGTTTATGACCACATATGAGTTATCGGTGAACTCAAGAGAAATTGCCCAACAAATTTTAGGAAACAATTTATCCTGTTGTCCATTTGAAAATTAAAAAAATTAAGCTAAAATAATTTTTTTGTGGAAAAAAAACTATTGTTTCATATTTGCGGATCAATTTTTGAAACACCTGGGGGTTCAAAGTGCTCACTATGCATCTAGATTTTTTCCTTGGGGGGTCTAGTTTCCAAAATGGGGTCACTTGTGGGGGAGCTCCAATGTTTAGGTGAACAGGGGCTCTCCAAACATGACATGGTGTCCACTAACAATTTGAGCTTTTTCTATTCAAATTGTTAGTAGACACCATGTTGCGTTTGGAGAGCTCCTGTGTGCCTAAAGATTGGAGCTCCCCCACAAGTGACCCCATTTTGGAAACTAAACCCCCAAGGAACAAATCTAGATGCATAGTGAGCACTTTGATCCCCAGGTGCTTCACAAATTGATCCGTAAAAATGAAAAAGTACTTTTTTTTTTCCTCAAATTTTTTTTTTTCATCATTATGGATTGATTTGTGAAGCACCTGGGGCTTCAACGTGCTCACTATGCATCTACATTTGTTCCTTGGGGGGTCTAGTTTCTAAAATGGGGTCACTTGTGGGGGAGCTCCAATGTTTAGGCACACAGGGGCTCTCCAAACATGACATGGTGTCCGCTAACAATTTGAGCTCTTTTTCTATTCGAATTGTTAGTAGACACCATGTTGCGTTTGGAGAGCCCCTATGTGCCTAAACATTGGAGCTCCCCCACAAGTGACCCCATTTTGGAAACTAGACCCCCCAAGGAACAAATCTAGATGCAGAGTGAGCACTTTGATCCCCCAGGTGCTTCACAAATTGATCCGTAAAAATGAAAAAGTACTTTTTTTTTCCTCAATTTTTTTTTCATCATTACGGATTGATTTGTGAAGCACCTGGGGGTTCAACGTGCTCACTATGCATCTAATTTGTTCCTTGGGGGGTCTAGTTTCCAAAATGGGGTCACTTGTGGAGGAGCTCCAATGTTTAGGCACACAGGGGCTCTCCAAACATGACATGGTGTCCGCTAACAATTTGAGCTTTTTTCTATTCAAATTGTTAGTAGACACCATGTTGCGTTTGGAGAGCCCCTATGTGCCTAAACATTGGAGCTCCCCCACAATGACCCCATTTTGGAAACTAGACCCCCCCAAGGAACAAATCTAGATGCAGAGTGAGCACTTTGAACCCCCAGGTGCTTCACAAATTGATCCGTAAAAATGAAAAAGTACTTTTTTTTCCACAAAAATTTTTTTTTTCATCATTACGGATTGATTTGTGAAGCACCTGGGGGTTCAAAGTACTCATTAGGCATCTAGATTTGTTCCTTGGGTGGTCTAGTTTCCAAAATGGGGTCAGGGGCTCTCCATACGCGACATGGTGTCGCTAACAATTCCAATTGTTAGCGGACACCATGTTGCATATGGAGAGTATGTAGTGTACGTCAGGTTGGTCTGGTGTAGTGTGAGTCAGGTTGGTGTGTGGAACGTATAAGGAATAGAGGAACGTGGGGTCCTCTTCCTCATACAGCCTAACATGTTGATCCAGAGGAAGGCAAAAAACCCCCATGTGGCAACATAAGCTCCACATTGGGGGAAAAAATTCCTTCCCGACTCCACATATGGCAATCAGACTAGTTCCCTGGATCAACGCCCCATCAACAATCTAGTATGTATAACGGTAATGTTATACTTTTCAAAAAAGGCATCACTCATTACAAGACTAGTGTAGTGTAGGTCAGGTTGGTGTTTGTGGTATAGTGTATGTCAAGTTGATGTGTGTGTCTGCGTCAGGCTGGTGTGTGTGGTGTAGTGTATGTCAGGCGGGAGTGTGTGGATTATGTAGGATGTGTTCAGTCCATGGATGTGTGATAGACTTTGAAGCAGTCTTTCATGCACAGTCCAGGTTTGTCAGGACAGGTTTCACATTGGAAATGGGTGTCCTTTCTTATCCCCCTTTTGTAGCAGACCCGGAACTTTTTTTGTGATCTTGCGATCTTAGCTGTTTGCGGCACCTCACCAGGAAAATGTTGCCCTGGTACTATGCGTGAACCTTGAGTTCCAGGGGTGCTGGGGCCCGCTTTCGTCTTCTCCAAACAGGAGGGCCCTTATCACCGCCTCCTGAAACTGAAGGAAGGTGTTGGTGGCCTGGCCTGCACGTGATAGCACGTATGCATTATACAGTGCCGTTTGAACAATATGCACGGCCAGTTTTTTGTACCACACCCTGGTCTTCCTCATGGCACTGTAGGGCTGGAGGACTTGATCAGAAAGATCAACTCCTTCCATGTGCTTGTTGTACCCCCGGGCACAGTCCGGTTTGTAGACCTGTGCTGGGGTACCTCTGGTGGTGGTTGCCGTAGTGCTGGGACCATGGATTGTGGTCAAGAAAAAGACGTCCCTTTTGTCTTTGAATTTGACCACAACCATGTTGCCGCTACATTGGGCTCGGCTCTCGCCTCTTGGGAGAGGCTGCCCAATTAGCGACATAGGGAGACCCCTCTGGTTTCTGCGCACAGTACCGCAAGCGGCGGTAGTTCTGGCAGAGAGGGACTGAAATAGTGTGATACTTGTATAAAAGTTATCAACGTATAGATGATAACCTTTATCAAGTAGTGGGTGGATCAAGTCCCACACTATTTTTCCACTAACCCCCAGAGCAAGTGGACAATCTGGGGGCTGGATCCTTGAATCCTTTCCTTGGTACACTCTAAAGCTGTAAGTGTACCCTGAGGTACTCTCGCACAGCTTGTAGAGTTTTATTCCGTACCTCGCCTCTTGCTGGGCAGGTATTGCCGGAATAGAAGCCTACCTTTGTAGTGGACGAGGGATTCATCCACACAAATTTCCCTTTTGGGAACGTACACTTCAGCAAACTTGTTGCTGAAGTGTTCGATGACTGGCCGAATTTTGAATAGCCTATCAAAATTCGGGTCATCGCGGGGAAGGCTGTCCGCGTTGTTCCTGAAATGGAGAAACTTGTGGATGACCTTGAATCGGTTTCTGGTCATCACCATGCCAAACACTGGAGTGTGATATAAAATATCTGTACTCCAGTATTGGCGGATTTCTGGTTTCTTCACAATCCCCATGTGAAGTACCAGGCCCCAATATTTCATCATTTCTACTGAGTCAATGGGACTCCAAGATGAAAATGATGAATTTGGGTTGGCGGCCAAAAACTGTTCGGCGTAGATGTTTGTCTGCTCCACCATGAGATGGACAATGGCCTCAGAGAAATAGATTTTGAAAAAGTCTATTTCCCTGAAGTTTGCCGTCTCAATTTGGATTCCTGATTGGGGAGTGAAATCAGGAATCTGTGGAGAGTAGTGTTCAGGGACTGGCGTCCAAACGGGGGCACTAGTGCTAGGTTGGGAGTGACTAGCACCAGGTGGAGGGTTACTCACAGATGGCTGTGGGTCTTCCTCTATGTCCTCCGGCTCCTCTTCTCTATGCTCCGGCTCCTCTTCCCCAGGCTCCGGCTCCTCTTCCACGCCGTCCGGCTCTTCTCCCCCGGGCTCCGGACAAGGTCTTGTCCTCCGACGTCTTCTTGGTGGCGACTCGGTGTCACTGGAGGAGAAAGATTCGGAGGAATAGAGGAACGTGGGGTCCTCTTCCTCACAATCGGCTTCGGAGGCAATAAAATCATATGCCTCCTCAGCTGTGTACACTCTTTCTGACCGTGTTGAGCGGGATCGCCGGGACATTTTGTGTGCTTTGTGCGCGTGTACAAAAAATAAAATTTTATTATAGTGTGTGTGTACGTGTGTATGTGCAAGTGATTGGTGTAACTTTCAAGCGGGGGCTGTCACGTGCAAGGGAATTATTGCAGGGGCTGTCTGGTGCGGGAGCTGTCTGGTGCGGGCGGTATAAGGCGGGGGCTGCCTGGTGCGGGGGCTGTCTACAGCAGGAGCGGGGGCGGCTAGATCCTGCGGCGGCGGTGCTACGGCAGGAGCAGGGGCGACGGCGGCAGAGAGCGGGGAAGGAGGTTCTGCTGCAACGGTGCTGCAGTAAAAGGAGCGGGGGCGGCTAGATCCTGCGGCGGCGGTGCTACAGCAGGAGAAGGGGCAACGGCGGCAGAGAGCGGGGAAGGAGGTTCTGCTGCAACGGTGCTGCAGTAAAAGGAGCGGGGGCGGCTAGATCCTGCGACGGCGGTGCTACAGCAGGAGAAGGGGCAACGGCGGCAGAGAGCGGGGAAGGAGGTTCTGCAGCAACGGCGCTGCAGTAAAAGGAGCGGGGGCAGCTAGATCCTGCGGCGGCGGTGCTACGGTAGGAGCAGGGGCGACGGCGGCAGAGAGCGGGGGAGGAGGTTCTGCTGCAATGGCGCTGCAGTAAAAGGAGCGGGGGCGGCTAGATCCTGCGGCAGCGTGCTAAGGCAGGAGCAGGGGCGACGGCGGCAGAGAGCGGGGGAGGAGGTTCTGCTGCAACGGCGCTGCAGTAAAAGGAGCGGGGGTGGCTAGATCCTGCAGCGGCGGCGGTGCTGCAGAAGAAGCGGGGACGGCGGCGATGTTCTGCAGAGCAAGCGGTGGGGGGTAACCGGCAGTAGAGGGGGAGCCGCAGGTAGGGAACAGAGATGGGGTGGTGAGGTTCTACAGCAGCAGCAGTGGTGCTGCTGCTCAGAACAAGCGGTGGGGGGTCAGCAGGCAGTAGAGGGAGAGACACAGGTAGGGGACAGAGATGGGGGCAGTAGGAGCGGTGAGGTTCTGCAGCAGCAGCAGCGGTGCTGCTGCTGCTGCAGAACAAGTGGTTGGGGGGGGGTTCTGGGCAGTAGATGGGGGCTGAGAATCAGGCACGGGACAGAGATAGGTTGGTGAGGTTCTGCAGCAGCTGCACAGAACAAGTGGTGGTGCTGCTGCAGAACAAGTGGTTGGGGGGGGGCAGAGATGGAGTGGAGAGGTTCTGCAGCAGCTGCACAGAAACAAGCGGTGGTGCTGCTGCAGAACAAGTGGTTGGGGAGGCAGAGATGGGGTGGAGAGGTTCTGCAGCAGCTGCACAGAACAAGCGGTGGTGCTGCTGCAGAACAAGTGGTTAGGGGGGACAGCGATGGGGAGGTGAGGTTCTGCAGCAGCTACTGCTGCAGAACAGCGATCGGCGGGGGGAGAGGGTTACTGGGGGGGGAGGGTTCTGCAACAGCAGCTGCGGTAGTGCTGCTGCCGCAGAACAATCGGCGGTGGCAGGGGCGTCGGTAGCGGCGGCGGCGGCGATCAGGGGGTTAAATCTCTATTTTTACCGGCGGCGGGCAGTCAGGGGCGGCAGTAGCAGGTGCTCTTCCCTCTTCAGCCTCCTTGGACAAGATAAAGCTGAGGAGGGAGGGCATAGACAGGTTACATCGCCCCTCCAGATGTCATTGGACAGCAAGCGTCACATGGACGCTTGCACCAATGAGATCGGGGGGGGTCGGTGAGCGGGGAGGCACCCTCCCAGGGGTCATCTACAGGTCCCTGGCTACGTGCAGCTCCGGTGTTTTTTTCTAAACAAAACACCGGAGCTGTACCAGAGCAAACCGGCCAGGACGTTGTGCAACGTCCTGTGTCGGGAACGGGCAGAAACACAGGACGTTGCACAACGTCCTATGTCGTTAAGGAGTTAACCTAGGTGGTGTGTTTAAACAGGTATATATATCTCTCTCAATTACTGGCACTATGTTCTAATGATTTCTGTTAACATAGCTGATAGATAGCTTCCCCATGCTTTAACCTAAAGTCCATAACTGGACATTGGATTTTCCAGTATCTACTATTTACAACAAACCCTATTTCTCCATCTTAGGCTTAAAAGAGAAGCCCAAAGTGATAATTTATAAGTCCTAAACACACACAGGACCATCTGAAGGTATCGATACGCTCCCTATCTCCCATTAACTTTTGCCCACCATGAATATTTCACCACTCTAACCACCCAAATCCTCTTAGCAGATTTATCCACTGACTCCCGTTCATGTAC
>JARQOC010000006.1:265268374-265302664 GCA_033576535.1 Allobates femoralis | reverse complement strand
GTCCTGTTCCTCCTGTGCTCGTCACAGGATGCCCATGCCACTGCCCTCGGGCCCCCTCTGCCCTGGCCAGTGCCCCAGGACCGAGGAGGCGGAGGTCCATGCCCCGCGCCTTCTGCGCAGGTTCCTGGCCGGTTTCCGTCTGGGGAGGGGGGCGTAGAGGGGGGGGTACTGTTACCCCTCGGGGGTCTGCCGCCCGTGCCCGCGGCCTGCTGCCCTTATACCCTCTGCTTGAGCAACATTGCTCCTCTCACTTCTGGTACCACTGCTTATACACATGAAACTGTCTCCTACTCAGTTTCTGCTGGAGAGACTGCAGGGATCTGGCTCCTCCCTCCAGCCAATCACCAAGCCCCTGTGTCTTACCAATCAGGACTGCCCTGCTCTGATATAAACCTCCTGTTTTCAATCAGTCGGGGCCAGGGCAACTTCGACCTTCACCTTCCCCTGGGTGAAGTTGCCACTTCTGGTCTGTCAGGTCGCTCTCCGTTTGGTCTGTTACCTGATCGCTCTGTGTTACCTCCCCCAGATCTCGTTCCTGCCGGTTCCTGGCTGATCACCGTGTTCCTGGATGGTCTCCTGATTCCCTCCAAGCTGATCGCTGGTTCTCGCCCGGCTCCGGATCCCCCGTGGTCCTGGATTCTCCGTGTTCCTGGATCTCCCTGTGTTCCTGGATCTCTCCGTGTTCCTGGATCTCTCCGTGTTCCTGGATCTCTCCGTGTTCCTGGATCTCTCCTGTGTTCCTGGTTCCCCGTGTTCCTGGTGCTCTGTATTCACGGTTCTCGTTTCGTATTGTATTCCCGGGTGCTGTTTCATTACCACGTCGCCTGGGGTCGGTTGAACACTTGGGTCCGTAGCATTGGCCCCTTCGAGGCTGATCCCGGCGGTATCCCTGTATAGGGGTCAAGCGCTCCGGGGTCTCCCTCGCTGGGCTCCCGGTGTTGCGACCTTGTGGCCCTCTCCAGGGGCGTGTGGTTCTGTGTTATAGTTCTGTTTAATAAACCCGTTGACTCTACGGTACGTGTCTGCCTCTCTATCACCCGGTATCAGCATCCGCTTTACGCGGTCCAGTGGGTCCACGTGTGAGTCCGTCAGTAGGACGTGACACCCTATCTCTCTAACTAAATATGTCTAATTAAGTATATCTATATACACCTATTTATATTTAATTCCTCTCTAACCTATCTATACCTTCCTCCAATCGCTACTGACCAACTCTTTGGCACTCCCTAAACTAACTGCTCAGCTCCCCTATTACCTTCTATGTACTAATAACATCCTCTGGGACAGTAATACATTCTTGCTGTCCTCAACAGTATTGTTGACCTATGTAAATATGTAAATTGCCTTTTTCCTGTGCTCTCTACAGCACAGGTGACACCATATGTTTGTAAATATTTATACCCTTTTATTTGTTTTGTTTCATAGCCAATTGTCGTGATCAAGGCTTTGGTTAAAGCCGAAACGTGTTGACATCTGTGGCCATTAACTGTTCTTAATAAACCTTGCATCAAAAACATCTAAAAGAGTGTGCAACTTTGTATCCATATTTGTATTTACTGGGATTGAAGAAATCCTGTTAGTTGGCACCTCCACTCACCACCTACGCGGTGTGCACACCATTATACCCTATTGATTATACCCTATAAATTGAGAGAATGGCATAATTCTCTTATAACATAAACTAAATTACCCACAAGTAGAAAAGAGCAAACACCTGAGTGTTCTAATTCGATTTGGTTGGCCAAAACCTCATTGAAATCAATACCAGGCAACATGAACAGATAGAAAACACCTTCAAAGGAATACAAAAGATGGCAAACACAGCTCAAATAACACACTAACACACACAGATCATTTTACCAGTCTCCCAGTCCTTGCTTGCTTCCAGATCCGCTCTCTCTCACTTACTTCCATGAAGCTTCATGCATATTCACTTCACTGACTGGTACCAGCCAACTACAGATGCTCATGCTCTGTTAAAGCAACTGTGATTGGCTGTTGCAATCAGACTGCATTCACGCAATCTCTATGGTGTCTGTGCTTGGTTGCCAAACACATTAGTGTATGGCAACCAACCTGCCATCATAGTGTGTAAAAATAATTGATAATTAAAAAAATGTGCAGGGCCTATTTTTAATTGCCAGCTAAGGTAAAACTAGGAAGCTGAGAACTGGTATTCTCACTGGGTTGAGGGCCCATTGTTATTGGGTCCCCCACTCTAAAAAATAACAGCCTGCAGTTTCCCCAGAAGTTGGTACATTAATAACAAGTTCCAATTCCTTACATTTTACTCGGCTCTTCCAGTTGCCTTGTAGTGGTGGAAAACTGGGTAATAAGGGATTACTTCCAGCTTTATATTGACAGCTGACGTTAAGCTAGAAATTCTTAACATCAGGCCAATGTTAGACCCAGCCATTAAGAATTTCAAGTAAATAGTAAAGAAGACACAGCACAGAAAGAAAATATTTTATTAGAAATAAAACCATAAAAAGAAAAAAGATAGCGGCACTCACCGGGCGTGTTTCAAAGGTGCTTTATTTGGGTACCCTCATTCCAGGGTCCCACTCAGGAGGGAGGGGGTGCAGAGACAGCAGAGATGACGGATCTCCGTTTCGGGGCTCCTACCCCTTCCACGGACCTCAATGTCTCAGAAATAAAACCACAAACATGTACTCCATCTTCCCTATTCCCTCATACCTATCTTTGATCCTCTGTGACATCTTCTTGATTAGGGGCTGCAGTGAAGATCACAGTGTCCTGTCACTGCGGCTTCCAAACAATGAGTAAATGAGCCACCAGCTCATGAATGAATGAGCCGCCAGCCACCAGCTCTGGTCCGGTAAGCGGTGATGTCTGAGGTCACTTGAGGTCACTGTTCAGGTAACCATGGTGGCCGCTAACCATAGTGGGTACCATGCTTACCTGAGCTGTCCTCTGTTTTATCCTGAGGAAGAAGCCCATAGTGGCTTTGAATTAATAAATCATTTTTGATCTATATGAACTGATCTGATATTGTTCCTGATGAAGCCATAGCACAGGTTAATACACAATTCATCACGCTATATCGACATCCCGTGAGATTGTCTCTCACGATTTTCAGCCATACCGTGGATGGTAGTTGTAGTTTCTCCTCATACTCCACTGCCGAAATGTCTTGGAGGCGTCGCAGGGACTACTCCTCTAGGCGCATTTCCTGCCAGCACCTGCCCTCAGGACAATCCACCGTAGCCTCCGCTGAAGAGAATGATGGAGGAACTAGGGGACAACCACCCCCTCTAGGACAGACAGGACCAGGATCATCTTCTCTCCAGGTTGGCCTACCCCTGCCACTTTTCAAATTGAGTGATGCCAACCCAAAATATGCCAACTGCAAATAACCCCTTCATGTACCACACCTTCATGAATGTGGCCCTATCTCTAAAAAAGATGGTATGTAGTCTTTGGGATAGATTGTCATGCTGCAGGATGGAGCAGTTAACATAGCACCAATGTTTAGTCCCATGTTCCACTAGGAACCCATACCTATTATCCTGTTTGCATACCACCACCTTACCTTTCATCCATTAGTTGTGGATTTCATTAGCTTTAGACCCATACATCCAGTTCCGGGTGATGGTATTTGCATGTTCAATCTCCTCAACAAATGACACAGGAGAAAAGGGTGGTTAGGTTAATGCCTTCTCGGATAGGTGCTTGTAGGGGGTAGAGGTCCCCACATTACCTTGCCATTCTTTTCTTGGACTTAGCTAAACCTCCATTTTTATAAATTTTATGGGACGTGAAAGGACTGATAGGGCAGGGTCCCATCAGATCAAACGTCACCTTGCCGCTGTTGATGGGCTAACAGGTATTGGCCAATACGTGTACTAAGAAACCTTACTTCACACAGATAAAATGTCCAAAAAAAAAATGTAAAAAAAATTCATAAATTGCATTTTGTGAAAAAATGCATGTTTTTATATTTTTTCTCGAATGCATAGGTGTTTTACTTCTATCTATCTAAATGTATATACCGTATATACTCGTGTATAAGCCGACCCGTGTATAAGCCGACCCCCTACTTTTGCCCCCAAAATCTGGGAAAACCTATTGACTCGTGTATAAGCCGAGGGTGGACCCCAGCACAGGTATACAGCCCCCAGCAGTGTGGTATACAGGCCCCCGCAGTGGTGTACAGGCCTCCCCAGTGGTAGTATACAGCCCCCAGAAGTGTGGTATAAAGCAGCCTCCCCAGTGGTACATACAGGCCCCAGCAGTGTTACAGCAGCCTCCCCAGTGGTATATACAGCAGCAGCCCCAGAGATATATACAGCAGCCCCAGTGGTAGTATACAGCAGCCCCAGAGATATATACAGCAGCCCCAGTGGTAGTATACAGCAGCCCCAGAGGTATATACAGCAGCCCCAGTGGTAGTCTACAGAAGCCCCAGAGGTAGTATACAGCAGCCCCAATAGTAGTATACAGCAGCCTCAGTGGTATATACAGCAGCAGCCCCAGTAGTAGTATACAGAAGCCCCAGTGGTAGTATACAGCAGCCCCAGTAGTAGTATACAGCAGCCCCAGTAGTAGTATACAGCAGCCCCAGTAGTAGTATACAGCAGCCCCAGTAGTAGTATACAGCAGCCCCAGTAGTAGTATACAGAAGCCCCAGTGGTAGTATACAGCAGCCCCAGGGGGTATATACACAGCAGCCCCAGTAGTAGTATACAGAAGCCCCAGTGGTAGTATACGGCAGCCCCAGTAGTAGTATACAGAAGCCCCAGTAGTAGTATACAGCAGCCCCATGGGGTATATACAGCAGCAGCCCCAGGGGGTATATACAGCAGCAGCCCTAGGGGTATATACAGCAGCAGCTCCAGAGGTATACAGACCCCCCCCATAGGTAGTATACAGGGGCCCCAGCTGTATACAGCAGCCCCAGCTGTATACAGCCCCCCCGTGGTATCCAGGGCCCCAGCTGTATACAGCCCCCCCCGTGGTAACCAGGGCCCCCCTTGCTGCACCTGTAAAGGAAGAAGTCAGTATACTTATCGCTGCTGCCGCCGCCGCCGCTCCGCTTCTCGGTCACCGCGCTGCTCCGGGTCTTCACGCTTCCTGTTCCTTCTCCGGCGCTCGAACAATGACGTCATTTCCTGAGCGCCGGAGAAGGAACAGGAAGCGTGAAGACCCGGAGCAGCGCGGTGACCGAGAAGCGGAGCGGCGACGGCGGCGGCGGCAGCAGCAGCGATAAGTATACTGACTTCTTCCTTTACAGGTGCAGCAAGGGGGGCCCTGGTTACCACGGGGGGGCTGTATATACGGGGGGCCCTGGTTACCACGGGGGGGGCTGTATATACGGGGGGCCCTGGATACCACGGGGGGGGCTGTATGGAAAGGGGGCGCCATACTGTGAGGGATGGGGGGGCTGTATACCCCGTGCTGGGGGGCTGTAAGGCGATATGCACTGCTCCCCCGCGGATGGGCGGGGGATGCAGTGCATATCATGAATAAGTTATGAGCGGCTCCACGTCACGAGCCGCTCATATTGCAGCCTTCCCCCCACCTCCTCCAGCCTCCTCCTGCCTCCTCCTGCTCCCGGACACAGCCCCCACGTATATGACTCGTGTATAAGCCGAGGGGGGGACTTTTCAGCCCAATTTTTGGGCTGAAAAAGTCGGCTTATACACGAGTATATACGGTATACACACATAATTGGCAGTAATTGAGTGCTGCTGTGAACTTTTTTCTGTATATCGCAAGGCAAGCAGTCGATGAGCAAACAAACATTGGCCAATGTATGTACTAAGAACTTCAGAAATAAAAAAATAAGATTTTTGTGGAAAAAACGTAAGTTTTTAAACTTTTTTCTCATATACATATAGCTTGTTAGCATGTGTACGTCATTGGTAGTAGCTGAGTGCTGCAGATAATTTTTTCTAGTTATTTGACCCAGCGTCCCTGCTGGCACCAGTTCACATTTAGTCTGTGGGTGCTGTGCAGTTTTTTTTTCTTTTTTGTATCTTATGGAGTTGCTGGCTCCTTGCTGCAATTAGCACCCTCATTGCCTGCTGGTGATCTAGGGTTGAGATGGAGTCTGCCCACTGAGATGTGGGGGGGTGGACAAGGAGGATAGGGATATCAGCGTAGGACTCATCGGACCTGAAGTCACTTTGTCCCAGTCGATGAGCAAACAGACATTGGCCAATGTATGTACTAAGAACTTCAGAAAGAAAAAAATAAGATTTTTGAGTTTTTTGGAAAAAACATAAGTTTTAAAACTTTTTTCTCATATACATATAGCTTGTTAGCATTTGTACGTCAATGGTAGTAACTGAGTGCTGCAGATAATTTTTTCTAGTTATACATTTAGATAGATAGAAGTAAAACACCTGTGCATTCGAAAAAAAATATAAAAATGTGCGTTTTTTCAAAAAATGCAATTTTTGGATTTTTTTTTACATTTTTTGGACCTTTTATCTTTGTGAAGTAAGGTTCTTAGTACCTTTTGGTTTCAGTTCCATTCCAGACCCCTCCTCCTTGGAAGGCACACATTCTTTGAAGCCTGGAGATTGGGTGACAATCCGGAAACACATGAGGAAAAACTTGGATCCCAGATTTGAAGGTCCATAACAAGTTCAACTCACTACACCAACCTCAGTGAAAGTTGAAGGAAAGACCGTCTGGATCCACGCATCACACTGCAAGACGTTCCACAAAGATTAAAATAATGGCAGTAGGTAAGTATTGCTTATTGCTCCTCTCACTCTCCCTTCCAATAATAGAAAGTGATTACGGAGGACGGAACTTATTTGAGCAATATCAAAAGGTGGTATTACAACAAAAGGAGGTAGCTGAGAGAAGTAATACACAATGGGATGAGGAACCACCAAAGCAATGGGATAATAAGTTTGTTATGTACCATGATTATATAGCAAAAGCCCGAAATCTTTCAAATTGTTGGATATGTTCACATGCACCCATTGCAGCCAAAACTATGCTTTATTTTATTACCCCCATTTCAGAAAAAGAGTTAATGGGTCCAGAATGTTGGAGGATGTTTGCTTTAAATTTAAATGAAAAACAAAGCAAAACCTCTGTGCCCCTACCCATAACAGGGTGGACAAAACAACCCTGGCTCCAGATTAATTTGACTTTGAATGAAGGGAACCAAAGGGAGCATGATATCTTTGTGCTAAAAGAAAATGATAGGTCTTGGGGAAGCCAGGAGACAAGTCAGATATACTTGGGGAATGTACCTACCCACAATTTGAAAATTATTTTTTTTATAAAAAAGGCTACCCCACTAGTAAGCACTGGAAGTCAATATTGTAATAAACATCCCTGTCTTCAGAGACATATACATGAGACTAATTGGTCCACTGCATATAGATTTGAAAATGGTAATACTGAAAGTTGTACAAAACGTGGAGCAATACACATAGATCCAGACACAGAGGAAGGCCAGCTTGGTGATAGGTCATTGGAAATGACAATGGATGTTAAATCTGAACCTTATTGTATGCCATTACAATATTATAGGTCAGTCACCACCGATTTAGAAGACTCCTGGTGCTTATACTCAGAAACTGTATGACTAGTGTCTGTAGTTATGGCACTGTTAGTTGAATATCAATTTGAACTACCAAAGGGTATTTACATTGTCTGTGGGGAAAAGGCCTATAGATGGATTCCTAAAGGGGCAGAGGGATCCTGTACTTTAGCAAGGTTGGAACCAGCAATGTGGGTGTGGGAAAATGACTTTCCATACAAGAATAATCCACAGCATATGCTTGCAAAGAGAGACATTAAATCAAAATTAGATTCTCATCATTCCAAACATTTATTCAATACCCCATGGTATGCTAAAACGGGAATGGTTCTGGCAGGCCCTCTAGGAGTAATGTATGGAACAATGAGAAATGCTCAAATGATTCAAGAACTAGGTGATATCTTCGATAATGTAACTGATCTTTTGTTTGACGCATTAAACGTAGAATCAGCCTATACTAAACAGCTCATTGTAATAACTAATCAACACTCAATGGTGCTAGATTATCTTACTGCCTCTATTGGAGGCTTTTGTACCATTGTGGCCCCTTCCTGCTGTCATTTTATTAACCCTGAAGGGCTCATGCAGGTGACACATGACATCGAGCAAGCAGCACGGTTAAAACAGGAATATGAGAAAGCTAATGCATTGGATGACCTGTCCTTGCCATCATGGCTCTCATGGTTAACTCCATTGAACTTATTTAAAGGCATAGGTGGATGGATAACTGGGATAATTCACTTTGTAATCCTGGTAATACTGGTAATTGCAGTCCTGGTAAAGTTGTTTGTAATGCTTGTGAAGAAAATCCTTGGAGCTAATTGTAAATGTTTTTCAGGAAAATATACCATTAAAAATGATAAAGACACTGAATCACTCCATACTCATGTACTGATGACATTTTCTACTGCAAGAAAAAGTACCGTATATACTCGTGTATAAGCCGAGTTTTTCAGCCCAAAAATTGGGCTGAAAAGTCCCCCCCTCGGCTTATACACGGGTCTATACGGTATGTGCTGTGTGGGGGCTGTGTCCGGGTGCTGGGGAGGCTGGAGGAGGGTGGGGAGGCTCCTGACAGAGCGGCCCGTCACATGGGGCCGCTCATTAGATATGCACGGCTCCCCCCGCCCATCACAGCGGCAGGGGGAGCCGTGCAATACAGCCCCCATATGTATACAGGCCCCCAGTGGGTTATACAGCAGGCCCCCATATACAGCAGGCCCCCAATGGCACTCGCCCCCCCCCCACACTGTGCAGAGCCCCCCCCCATCCCGATGCATTATATTACCATCCAGCCGCATCACCGCCGGTGCTCCCGTCCATCCTCTCGCGCTGTGTTCGGCTCTCACGTGACCCGGCGCGATGACGTCATCCGACTGCGACCGCCGGGTCACATGAGACCGGGAACGCAGCGCGCGAGGAAGGACGGCTGGACCGGCGGTGATGCGGCTGGATGGTAAGATAATGCATCGGGAGGGGGGAGCTCTGCACAGTGTGGGGGGGGGGCGAGTGCCACTGGGAGCCTGCTGTATAACCCACTGGGGGCCTGTATACTACCACTGGGGGCTGCGTGTATATACCCTGGGGCCTGCTGTATACCCCACTGGGGGCCTGTATACTACCACTGGGGGCTGCGTGTATATACCCTGGGGCCTGCTGTATACCCCACTGGGGGCCTGTATACTACCACTGGGGGCTGCGTGTATATACCCTGGGGCCTGCTGTATACCCCACTGGGGGCCTGTATACTACCACTGGGGGCTGCGTGTATATACCCTGGGGCCTGCTGTATACCCCACTGGGGGCCTGTATACTACCACTGGGGGCTGCGTGTATATACCCTGGGGCCTGCTGTATACCCCACTGGGGGCCTGTATACTACCACTGGGGGCTGCGTGTATATACCCTGGGGCCTGCTGTATACCCCACTGGGCGCCTGCCTGTATATACCTCCTGGGGCCTGCCTGTATATAGCTCCTGGGGCCTGTCTGTATATAGCTCCTGGTGCCTGCCTGTATATAGCTCCTGGGGCCTGCCTGTATATACCTCTGGGCCTGCCTGTATATAGCTCCTGCGGCCTGCCTGCTGTATACCTCACTGGGGGCCTGCCTGTATATACCTCCTGGGGCCTGCCTGTATATACCTCTGGGGCTTGCCTGTATATAGCTCCTGGGGCCTGCCTGTATATAGCTCCTGGGGCCTGCCTGTATATACCTCCTGGGACCTGCCTGTATATACCCTGGGGCCTGCTGTATAACCCACTGGGGCCTGCCTGTATATACCTCCTGGGGCCTGCCTGTATATACCCTGGGGCCTGCTGTATATCCCACTGGGCGCCTGCCTGTATATACCTCCTGGGGCCTGCCTGTATATACCTCCTGGGGCCTGCCTGTATATAGCTCCTGGGGCCTGCCTGTATATAGCTCCTGGGGCCTGCCTGTATATAGCTCCTGGGGCCTGCCTGTATATAGCTCCTGGGGCCTGCCTGTATATAGCTCCTAGGGCCTGCCTGTATATACCTCTGGGGCCTGCCTGTATATAGCTCCTGCGGCCTGCCTGCTGTATACCTCACTGGGGGCCTGCCTGTATATACCTCCTGGGGCCTGCCTGTATATACCTCTGGGGCCTGCCTGTATATAGCTCCTGGGGCCTGCCTGTATATAGCTCCTGGGGCCTGCCTGTATATACCTCCTGGGGCCTGCCGTATACCCCACTGGGGGCCTGCCTGTATATACCTCCTGGGGCCTGCCTGTATATACCTCCTGGGGCCTGCCTGTATATACCTCTGGGGCCTGCCTGTATATAGCTCCTGGGGCCTGCCTGTATATAGCCCCTGGGGCCTGCCTGTATATACCTCTGGGGGCCGGCTGTATATACCTCTGGGGGCCGGCTGTATATACCTCTGGGGGCCGGCTGTTTATACCTCTGGGGGCCGGCTGTATATACCTCTGGGGGCCGGCTGTATATACCTCTGGGGGCCGGCTGTATATACCTCTGGGGGCCTGCTGTATATACCTCTGGGGGCCTGCTGTATATACCTCTGGGGGCCTGCTGTATATACCGTACCTTTGGGGGCCTGCTGTATATACCTCTGGGGGCCTGCTGTATATACCTCTGGGGGCCTGCTGTATATACCTCTGGGGGCCTGCTGTATATACCTCTGGGGGCCTGCTGTATATACCGTACCTCTGGGGGCCTGCTGTATATACCTCTGGGGCTGCTGTATACCACACTGCTGGGGGCTGTATACCTGTGCTGGGGTCCACCCTCGGCTTATACACGAGTCAATAGGTTTTCCCAGGTTTTGGGGGCAAAAGTAGGGGGGTCGGCTTATACACGGGTCGGCTTATACACGAGTATATACGGTAAGTGTATACTATGTGAAAAGGAAACTCTGGTAAACCTGACAGACTGCGCCCACTGTGGAAGTCCTATGAGGTTGATACAACCATCAGAAAATCAACAAAATGAGAATTTCAATCCTCCAAATCTTCAGGCTTTAAACACTGTGTAAAACACCCAATCATAACCATGATATACGAATATTCCCTTATTAATACACAGGTTGAGACCTATAATAAAGCTTATATCACAATATATATATATATATATATATATATATATATATTACAAAAAAGGAAAAAGCAGCACCAAATAGATATCAAGTGAACCTTAATTGCCAATGGCGTGGCGACGTTTCAGACCGGAGGTCCTTTCTCAAGCTTAAGAAAGGACCTCCGGTCCGAAACGTCGCCACGCCATTGGCAATTAAGGTTCACTTGATATCTATTCGGTACTGCTTTTTCCTTTTTTGGATTGTTTACATGGACACTTGACACTTACATGGACACTTGACCGGTGTTGAAAAAGCGCTGCACAAGTCTGGTAATATCTGGTGCTGTCCCATTTTTTTCATACATATATATATATATCAGGAATAAGGGCGTGGGGTATATACAGCAGCCCCAGTGGTATACAGGCCTCAGCAGTATATACAGCAGCCCCCAGGGGTTATACAGCACCCCCCAGGGGTTATACAGCACCCCCCAGCGGTTATACAGCAGCCCCCAGGGGGTACCCAGCAGCCCCCTGGGGGTACCAACAGCCCCCTGGGGGTACCAACAGCCTCCAGGGGCTACCCAGCAGCCCCCTAGGGGTACCAACAGCCCCATGGGGGTACCAACAGCCCCCAGGGGGTACCCAGCAGCCCCCTGGGGGTACCAACATCCCCCTGGGGGTACCAACAGCCCCCAGGGGGTACCCAGCAGCCCCCAGGGGGTACCCAGCAGCCCCCTGGGGGTACCAACAGCCCCCAGGGGGTACCCAGCAGCCCCCAGGGGGTACCCAGCAGCCCCCTGGGGGTACCAACAGCCCCCTGGGGGTACCAACAGCCCCCAGAGGGTACCCAGCAGCCCCCTGGGGGTACCAACAGCCCCCAGGGGGTACCAACAGCCCCCACAAGCTGGCACTGTCCCACCTTGTAAGTGCCCCCCCCCCCCGCTACTTATACATTACCATCCCGGTGTTCTGATCGGCGCCGCTCCTCCGTGCTGCATCTTCATCCTCCCGCGCTGGCTGCATCCGGGTTCTCCAGCGGTCGCGCGATGACGTCACATCGCTGCGACAGCCGGAGATCACGGATGGAGCCAGCGAGGACGGGAGGATGAAGAAGCACCGAGGAGCGGCGCCGATCAGAACACCGGGATGGTAATATATAAGCACCGGGGGGGGGCCCTTACAAGGGGGGACAGTGCCAGCTTTTGGGGGGCTATATGCACTGCTTCCCCCTGCCGCTGATTGACAGGGGGATGCAGTGCATATTTAATGAGCGGCCCCACGTGACGGGGCCGCTCATACAGCAGACCCCCCCCCCCCCCCCGCCTCCTCCAGCCTCCACAGCCCCCGGGACACAGCCCCCCCGTATATGACCCGTGTATAAGCCGAGGGGGGGACTTTTCAGCCCAAATTTTGGGCTGAAAAACTCGGCTTATACACGAGTATATACGGTATATATATATATATACAGTGCCTACAAGTAGTATTCAACCCCCTGCAGATTTAGGTGGTTTGATAAGATGCAAATAAGTTAGAGCCTTCAAACTGCAAACGAGAGTAGGATTTATTAACAGAAGCATAAATCTTACAAACCAAAAGTTATGTTGCTCAGTTGAATTTTAATAAATTTTAAACATAAAAGTGTGGGTCAATTATTATTCAACCCCTCAAACCACCAGCATTCTGTTTGGTCCCCCTAAAGTATTAAGAAGTAGTTCAGGCACAAAGAACAATGAGCTTCACATGTGTGGATTAATTATCTCTTTTGCCAGCCTTTTCTGACTATTTAAGACCCTCCCCAAACTTGTGAACAGCACTCATACATGGTCAACATGGGAAAGACAAAGGAGCATTCCAAGGCCATCAGAGACAAGATCGTGGAGGGTCACAAGGCTGGCAAGGGGTACAAAACCATTTCCAAGGAGTTGGGGCTACCTGTCTCTACTGTTGGGAGCATCATCCGGAAGTGGAAGGCTTATGGAACTACTGTTAGCCTTCCAGGGCCTGGACAGCCTTTGAAAGTTTCCTCCCGTCCCGAGGCCAGGCTTGTTCGAAGAGTCAAGGCTAACCCAAGGACAACAAGGAAGGAGCTCCGGGAAGATCTCATGGCAGTGGGGACATTGGTTTCAGTCAATACCAGAAGTAACGTACTCCACCGCAATGGTCTCCGTTCCAGACGAGCCCGTAAGGTACCTTTACTTTCAAAGAGTCATGTCAAGGCTCATCTACAGTTAGCTCATGATCACTTGGAGGACTCTGAGACAGACTGGTTCAAGGTTCTATGGTCTGATGAGACCAAGATCGAGATCTTTGGTGCCAACCACACACGTGACGTTTGGAGACTGGATGGCACTGCATACGACCCCAAGAATACCATCCCTACAGTCAAGCATGGTGGTGGAAGCATCATGCTGTGGGGCTGTTTCTCAGCCAAGGGGCCTGGCCATCTGGTCCGCATCCATGGGAAGATGGATAGCACGGCCTACCTGGAGATTTTGGCCAAGAACCTCCGCTCCTCCATCAAGGATCTTAAGATGGGTCGTAATTTCATCTTCCAACAAGACATCGACCCAAAGCACACAGCCAAGAAAAACAAGGCCTGGTTCAAGAGGGAAAAAATCAAGGTGATGGAGTGGCCTAGTCAGTCTCCTGACCTTAACCCAATTGAAAACTTGTGGAAGGAGCTCAAGATTAAAGTCCACATGAGACACCCAAAGAACCTAGATAACTTGGAGAAGATCTGCATGGAGGAGTGGGCCAAGATAACTCCAGAGACCTGTGCCGGCCTGATCAGGTCTTATAAAAGACGATTATTAGCTGTAATTGCAAAAAAGGGTTATTCCACAAAATATTAAACATAGGGATTGAATAATAATTGACCCACACTTTTATGTTTAAAATTTATTAAAATTCAACTGAGCAACATAACTTTTTGGTCTGTAAGATTTATGCTTCTGTTAATAAATCCTACTCTCGTTTGCAGTTTGAAGGCTCTAACTTATTTGCATCTTATCAAACCATCTAAATCTGCAGGGGGTTGAATACTACTTGTAGGCACTGTATATATATATATATATGTATATCACATATAATATAATCATTTGCATGAATTGAATAAAATATATTACACTATATCACATGCATACATATATATATATATATACTCCTTATTATAATCAATATATACACTAGCCTATAGGAGTAGGGAAGGAAAAGGGGAAAGTAAGGGCCGACCAACAGGGTCTGTTTGAATGGTAACACCCCATAATATGCCTAGAGGCAGCCTTGTGTATTGTGAAGTAGGACAGCCCTGCGGACCTGAAGATAGGCAGTCAGAGAATAGGAATAGAAATGATAAAAAGAGGGGAATTGTTAAAGAAATGACCATTTTTGTATTGTAGCCATCTTGTCTGTATTTCTATTATTATGTTCTATTCTCATGCTGTACTGTCCTTTTCCCTACTTGGCACACTATGAGATGTCCAAATGCTGACTCAAGCAAAGTTGAAATCCCACAAACCATAAGAAGCTCATATTTCCTTCTGATACTCCTTTTCTATCTGGTTTCCTGACCATTGTTATTTTATCAAGGACAAAATGACTCAAAAGAATGTCCACATTTTAGCCAGATTGCAAAATCCTGTTTAAGTGGTTTGTCAAGTTAGATTTATCTATGTTAACCTATAATTATCATAAAAATCCCCCACATGGTATAATCTTTTTTTTAATATATCTTTGGAGCATGTGAGGTAGCGCACCCTGGGGGACACGCTTGGCAGCACCAAACCACGTACAAAATAGTCTCTTCTAGTTAATAAGTGCAGCTGGTTTATTGAAAGACAGCATAAACTGCATGGTGCAAATTATACATGCGCCGACCTTTGGCATTATAAACAATAAAGTTCAGCTCAATAGTGGGGTACACCCGCATAGTAAACAGATACATCCGCTGTTGCAATAATGTAGTGGAGGTATTTACACTGTCCCGTCACTGACCACAGTCAGTATGCAACCTCCTGTCTCTAAGGTTACCTGTTACAGGTGAATGGCTGCTCCATAGACTGTCTCCTGACAGTTCAGATATCAGGAACCAGGATCTGCTATAAACTTCCCAGCCTTAGAGCACACTGCAGCTGCAACATGTGCTCAGCAGATGACTTTTCCAGCTCTAGGACCTGAGCTGTACTCACAGACTGAATGGCCCTGTCCTCACCTCACAGCTGGGTTTCAGTGCTTTCAATCAGCACACACTCAGACCTGGAAGTTAACTCCTTGTGTACCATTCAGGTCTAACAGGCTCATGTGAGTCAGGCCAGCCACATGCCATAGCGCCGGCATGCCTCACAGAGCACTATTTAAGATCTCTGTTGCAATTAACTGTGTGACTTTCTCTTGTAAAGACCTGCACTCATGTCTTTTGTATTGAGATGAAGTAAGCCGGTGCCAATCCTCAACACATCAGTGCTACCTGGGTGAGAGGAATCTCTCCTCTAACAATAGTTACAAGAGAGTCCCTTAAAAATATAAAGCTCTGTTAAACTGATGTTTTAAGGACATTGTAAGCTTCCTAGACTTTCCAGCTGCTGCCACATTTGGCAGTGTTTCCAAAATTCAGATCCTTCTAGTGTCAAAACACTTGCAAACTCCAGGAAGCTTAAAATGTTTTTAAAAATTTCCCAAAATTTCTACAGCTTAACACAAACCACTAAATCCGATGGCTGGGGACACTCCCAACCATTGGTTAGATGTTGTCCCCAGCCAGTGACTCTTCTGGCTAGCGCTTCTGCCCCAAGTAAACAGGTAAAGTTTTAGGGCCATTTTATGTTTCAAACTTTTACCCAAACTTAGCCAGATATGCCAACTTTTGGGGAAAGTTTTTGGGTTTCCGATCACTGAACTAAATCAGTCATATTCTTGCCAAATTTGAAATTGGCGAACATGTTCAGTGAAAGTTTGCTCATCTCTACCCACAAGTAATACCCAGCAAAATTACACATTGCCTCTAAGGTTCCAAACTCAGTCAGACTCTCTTTTACACTAAGAAGAGGCAAATAACCTGAAACACACATATGTAGTTAAAGTTTTGATTTTTCATTTAAACCTAATCTTATTGCAGGGTCATTGACTTTTAAAATAGATACCTCTCCTAGGTAATACATTGAGACTTTTTTGTTCTGTGAGAGAAATAATTTGCATAATTTTCTTCTGTACAGCATTGCCTGTTAGCTTTTGTAAAATCTCTAATAATGTAATACTAATTTACAGCACCGTAAGGTATAAGCAGAGTTGTTATAATCACCCTTGGTTGGGGTGCACGTTAGCCCAAGGAGTCCATCTTGGGGATCACAGAATCAATAAAGAAGAAAGAAAGAGCACCTCAAAGGTTGGTATTACTGTCAAATCTTCACTTTATTCCACCATCCATGCGACGTTTCGATCCCAATGGGATCTTTCTCAAGCACAATACACAGTATAAACAAATCACTTTATATAGTCCAAAAACCAACCCCCTCGTTAACAGTGGCCAATCTCAATGAATACATCCTAATAAACAATATAAACACCTAAATGTACACATAATATACCCCCAAGAAGAATTATATGGATTAATACCTTGTCTCATCCCCACAAGAATAAGTTGATCACTCATCCAGCTCCTTATGCCAGGGGACCCAGCGCTCCACCACCACTGGACCTGGCGCTCCACCACCATCAGACCCGGCGCTCCACTACCATCGGACCAGGGGCTCCACCACCACCAGAGCAGACCCAACCTACTGTCTCTCTCCCCATTGCCCTGTAGAATGCAAGCCCACAATGGCAGGGTCCTCTCTCTCCCCTCTGTATCAGTCTGTCACTGTTAGTTTGTTCATTGCATTTTTAACTTGTTTGTATGTATCCCTTTCTCATGTACAGCACCATGGAATCAATGGTGCTCTATAAATAAATAATAATAATTAGCATGAATTCATTACCATTTTGGGGGAAAATTACCTTTCCAGTTAACCAGATACTGAAAGAAATCTCCTTTATTACAAGAATAAATGATTTTTGCACTTTACCTCCTAAGCCACTTTTGATTATTACAGGTGGATGGGAACCTCTGACAGGGTTAAAAGATGATTAATATCTTTTCAAAAAAACGTTGTTTATTAGGCTTCTGAAAGGTTGAAGGAAGTCTCAGATGGAATTCTAGAGGAATAGCAACTTCAAATATTGGCCAATAATTTTCAGACCCAACCTTGTAAAAGGAAAGTTGATAATTTTAATGAACAAACTCACCTTGTCCTAAACACCAAAATTTGGTAAATTCTTCCTTTCTTATTAGCAGATGGCAGTTGTCTTTTCTATAACCCCCTTCTTTCTTACTTTAGACCACAGAAGAACTAACTTATCATAAATGTATTCGTTTTCATCTCAGAGGCTGAAAAAGAACCAAAACAGGGGTGATACCCAAGATTACAGAAAAATTAAGACGTTTTGATGCATTCTTTATGTCAATTATTAATTGAAAATTTAGGCACTGTAAAATGTTTTACCCTATTAGTCTAAAAAGTGGAGACATAAAACTGGAGATACTGCTGAAGTGTATGAATAAGATTGTCTGATTGTCTGGTCTCTTTGTAATAGGAAGAAGAGAAAGAAAAATTAATATTGATCTTTTTACAAAATTCCATCTTAAATTTGTAAATGAAGTAGCTACCCTGATTGGAAGACATATCATATATGTTTGATGAATGATTTATATATGGTCTTTGAAGTAGGTCATGTGGATAAGTCAAGTTCTCACAGTGTTATTAATATTCATGAAGGTACATTAACTGTCAGTGAAAACATAAATCTCGCTATTCGTAAATGCATTATATTTTGGGATCAAGCAATGATACCTACAAAATCTTTACACAATGATGTAAAATAGCTAGGGACTTTGCATCACATTTGGAGATGCCTGCAAAAAGATGCAAAGAAAACAAACAACGTATTTGAGCAACATAGGGAAGAGTTTTCAAGCAATTTGAGTAATCTATTTGACATTGCACATGCCAATGCACTTCAGTTAATGAAAAGGACAATATCTTTTCACAGCATCAGTGAGAGCCAGGCTGGCCCAATAACTTAGCTGGAGTGGATAGAAAACTCACTGAAAAAGAGGAGCACGTGATGTGAAATAAAGGGCTGCAGAAGAGGAGAATCGGCAAATAAAATATACTTTGAGGCATCAAGCATATTACATTACAAACTTACTTGATGATTCATCTTGTGGTTCAGCTGATGATATTGAAAATTCACAAGCATTGTTGTCAACTTTGAAGGAGGGCTCACAATTTAAGACTCTTGTGTTACAAGGTAGGAAAGATTTTGTTACTCTGACAATTTTAGCAGCATTAGATATGTGTCATTTAATTATATGAGTCTATGTTTTAATTCATCAAGCTGCAAGTGAGACACCTGGACAATGTTGATTACAAGAACATGCAAAAGCCTTAAAAATGAATTTTCAAAATGATTTATCAAAGTTGTTACTGGCCACTGGGATGATACATTTTGACCAGCTTTAGATGTCTGATACTACAAAACAAAATGTCTTCCCATACTAATTTCATTTGAAAATAAAGAGCAAATTACTTTGACAAAATTAGACAATTATAGCAGCAAAGAGCAGACACAAGTTGTTTGCATTGCGATCACCAGTTGGGTCTGCGTAAATAAAGCTCCGATCCTTTGTTATGATACTATACTCGAATACAGGTTATATCAGGTTTTAGACTGCTGCCATCATGTCCATGAGTTTGTGTTGAAAAGTGTGTTTGAAGTCAAAATTCATCAAGTTATAACAAGTCCATTTTACCAGTTTTCAAAAAGTTTAAGAAAGGTTGGAAAAACATTGATGCCAATAAGACAAAGAGCTCCAAAAAATACCATGAAAGAGTACTTTCATAAAATAATTGCACTTCCAAAATAATGCATTGTTATACTCCTATCAACCAAAATAAAATAGACTATAGCAAGAGATGACTTTCGAGAGTTTATGGAGCTCTCCATCATATTCTTAGGTGTTATTGAGCAACATGACATGAAAATCCAGCTTCCACATGCCATGCACCCAGCTCGTTGAATGGCAAGAGCACTTTAATCTTTGAAAATATTACTACTAAACTCTCAGTTCAGATTAACTGAGAAAGAGAAAGCATCACTTCTAGATGTGAGCTTGTTTATTGTACCATGCCTGAAGAAGAGACGTGAGAAGTCTCGATAGCTTGCTTGTAACATTCATTACTTTTTTATTTTTGCCAGCCATTAAAAGGTATCACAACCAAAAGATTATTATTTTGTTTCTCCCGCTGACTTAATCTTTTTTTAACTGGTTAACACGTTACCATCCCTTTTTGTCTTCTTGTTTATTGTTACATGCCATGTTAATGCATAGCTTCAATACAATTCTGCTGCAAAAACACTATGCAAAGACTTATGTTTTCTAAAGTCAGAGAAGGTTTTTTTTTAAATGTCGATGAAAACATCTCGAAAGCAGCTTTACAGAAGTTTTGTCAGCATTTATGGTATTTAACTGACAAAGTAATTGTCTTGCCACAGTTTGACAATACAATTAACCAAAAAACAAAAACAAAAATGATGACAAAGTTAAGCAATGAGAATACATGGCCCCTGAGAAATAATACATGCCATCGAAGGAAGAACTTTGCGGTTTATTTTATAAGTTTATTGATACATTTCTTTATTCCCCTACCAATTTTATGCTAATCATTTTTTCTTTTACGTCAGTGAAAAACCTTGATGATTTTATATCAATAATGAACCAGGATTTGTTCTCTCATCTCAAGATTGATTATAGTTTTCTTCAAGAGGATCCTTCTTCATGGGAGACTAAATGCAGCACAAGCAATCGGTGCTCAGTACAGCACAAGCAATCAGACACTGGCAGCTTCAAGTCACCTAAGGTGACTTTTAAATACAATAAAAATGGGAAAAAGTTTTACATTTTTTTTAAAAAGTAAAACTATAACACAAAAGCTCAAATCACCCCACTTTTGCCCATTGAAAATAAAATATGATTTTAAAAAAATACATATATTTGGTATTTCCATGTTCAAAAGTGTCAGATCTATCAAAATATAAAATAAATTAAATTGGTAAACATCGTCATGAAAAAAATTAAAACAGCCAAAATGTATTTTGGTCACCACAACAGTTAAATAAAATGCAATAAAAGGCAATCAAAACATTACATCTACCCAAATATGGTATTTATGAAAATGTCATCTCAGGGCATAAAAAGAAAGCCCTTACATGGCAGCAGATTTTAAAAAATTACAATGTTGCGGTTCACAGAAAATGGAGACAAATGCGCCAATTTTTTACAACATATTTCTGAATTTTTTTTACCAATTAAATAAAAGAAAACATATGTTTGGCATCTTTGAACTCATACTTACATGGAGAATTATACTTAAAGGTCAGTATTACCATATAGTGAACATGGTACATAAAAAACTCAAAACACCATTTTGGAATTGTACTTTATTTGCAATTTCAATGCAATTGGGTTTTTCTTTCTGCTTTCCAATACACTATATGCTAAAAATGATGTCATTGAAATGTACAACTTATCCTGCCCAAAATAAGCCTACATATGGATGCATTGATGGAAACGTTAATAGTTATGGCTATTAGAAGAAGGGGAGGAAAAAATGAAAATGTACTGTAGAGAAAATGCAAGGTCATGAAGGGGTTAATCCTACATTTTTTATGAAAGAAATATCAGAACCTTCTTTTTTGTTTTGCAGAATATAAATAATATATCTATTGTATCTAACCTGTCTCAACTCGATTTTTGTTTTCTTCTTCTGTAGCTGTCTTCCCTAGTTCACTTGTAGTTACTGTGATACCCTACCATCACTACTGATGTCATCATGCTATGCCTTTTAGGGCTATCATAAATAGATCACTATTAAATGAATATTAAGGAAATATAGCATTTTGCATCCTGTTGCCACATGATTTTCCTGGAATTATCCTTATCTTCTTCTTGACTCTGTTCCAGTCAGGTGTCTTAATGATTATCCAAAGTACACCTGTCTGGAATCCAGTAACCAACTACTATTTCCAAGCTTAGTCCAGCAATTATTGGTCTTTTTGCACACTAAAACTCCTTTACACGTAGCGATATCGCTAACGATATCGCCTCAACATCACAGGTTTTGTGATGTAGCAGTAACCTTGCCAGTGATATCGCTGTGTGTGACACTCTCGCTGGGAGATCATTGATAGTTAATGAATGGCCTAGAGCATTTTTCGATCGGCGATCTCCCGCTGGGCATGCTGGATCACTGTGTGTGACAGGAACAACGACCAGTGAGCTCCATGCTTTGTCCGAGAAGCAAACAGATCCCAATGACTGCCGGGTGTCACCGCATCACTGGGTAATTGCTAGTAAATCTGCCTGTATGGCATCTCAACAGCAACGCATCAGCGATCCCTTCCAGGTTGTATCGTTGTCAAGATCGCTGGTGCGTCACTACGTGTAACGGGGCCTTTAGCTCTGAGGGTGCCGTCACACCAGGTGACGTCACCAGAGATGGCGGCGGCAATGGGCGGAAGCGCGCACGTTTTTGGTGCCCCGCCAGTGTCGAAGTCGCATGTTTACATGCGGCGACACCTCCGGCGACGCACCAGCGATCTTACAGGCGGTGTCGGAGCTGAGGTGTCTAAAAACCCCAGCGGCAATGTCGTAACATGAGAGCCTATGGCTCCCATCGCCGTGAGTTTGCCGTCCCTCGATTACATGGGGCGATGTGTACACATCGCCCCAGAGTGCTCGCCTGGTTTCAGAGCGCTGCTGTGAAACCAGGCAACCACTCAAATGCGTCGCCCTCGCCCATTCACATTAGGCGACGCATCGGCGATGTCGGCGGTGATAGGCCACGCCCCAGCATCACCTATAAAAATGCCTCTGAAAGAGCCAGGTGTGACGGTACCCTGAGGGATCAATTTATGTACACAAGCTTATTTCTGCTATGGTGATATTATGTCCATTTGCTACTCTGCTAAACCTATGAATAACCACATCTCTGCAAGCAAGTTGCCAGTTTGGATATACATCTCTGCTTTTTCTGAGTAAACCTATCTACAAGCAAATTTTCTTGTAAAAAAAATGCTATTACTTTGACTATCCACACTTCTTCAATCAAGAAAACAGTTTGCCTATACAACTCTCTGTGATTTCTGCTCAATCTCCACATTTCATTCTGCTGCATCTAGTGCTGGTAGCTCCATTTGCACATTTGCTCTTATTCCTATTCTATTACACTGAATGCCCACCAGTCATCAGGCATTTCCACATCCACCAGTACTTGCTGTTCCACGCACCGTTCAACAAGTCCACTATTATGTTGCTCACCCTGACCTACTACTCAGGAAATCCACCTCATGAGGGCAACCCATAACAATAAATAAGACAGCAATGCATTTTTATTTACTTTCTTTTTAAATATAAATGTTCAGTAAAATCTTTCATTAGTATCTTTAGAGGTAGCACACTTTTATTTATAAATATGGCAGTCATTATATGGTTACTAATGCGTTATCCCTTGAATCAATTTATGTTTAAAATCTCTATAATCCATAAAAACATCCAATTTAAAAATTTTAAATATATCTTTAACTTTTACTGACACTTTCTCTATCTTCTCATCCCCATAGATTCAGTGCTGGTTTGAGGACAATCAGCATAGCCAAAGCCTGTCAATCTTATTTTGATTTATTCAACATTGAATGTAGCTGAATTAATGCAAAATGCACTATGAAAAGCATAGAAGAAATCAAATATTGTAGAGCTGTTAATTTTACATCTTTCACTGAAATTTAGGATGCCAGTTACTCTCACCAACAGACAAGCCAAACATTATTCAACCTGACCACTAACCTCTGCTACAGTGGAAAAACTACCAGACTTAGAAATCACAAATGAATAGCAACATGGATGGGCTAATATATTTGAGTAGTCTTTACTTTTTGTTCCAGTTCTTCAAAACTCTGGATTTTCCAACCAGCCACTATTTTGTTGAACTGTGAAGGGCTAGCAAAACGTTAAAAAAAAACCCTCACTGCTAATCTCTCAAACTTACACTCTAGAATGGGATTTATGGCTGTGACTGGATACAGGATGTTGCTATGCATGTGTATTGTAAAGTTACAAATGTCATGATGTCCTGGCTTGACAAAAACAGGTCTGGGATTTATGTACACTTTATTGAGAATGAAAAGCAAACCAGGGTGGCAAGACAGGTGAGACCCCTAATTGCTTTTTTTCTATAGCTCATCTTTATTAATCAATGGTGTCTATCCAGAATGACAATAAATTTGCAGATAATAAATTTGTTGTGAATCACATTTTTCTGTAAAATCCCTTCTATTTGGCAGACTTAAATAATGAGATCTGCTTATTTTACAAAGAACCTAAGATAGCAGCCCTCTAATTCACAGACATTTTAACATGAACTGTCCTGAAGAGACAGCAAAAAGCAGGCCTTTTTGGTCAAATTGATGTAAAAAGGTCACTAGAGTAGGGATGGGCGAATCTACTCGCTCGGACTCGTTACTCGGCGAGTAGTAAGGGACTCGCAGGACTCGGTACTCTGCGAGTTTCCCAGTGATTACTCGCACGAGTCCAATGCAAATCAATATCAATCCTAGTTTTGTCAGAAACGTGACAAAACTAGGATTGCCATTGTTTGCATTAGACTCGGCTACTGTGCCAGTGATAGCAGGGAAACTCGCAAATAACTGCTGTTACATTGCGAGCCGAGTCCAGCTGTCTTCTCTGTGCAGCTCCAGGGTCCTAGAGCCCGCCTGCTCACAGACATGATGTAGCAGTGCTGAGATTGTTCTCAGGCTGCTCATTCCCTGTGCATAGACATCTATATCTATGCACAGGGGATGTAGCAGAGAGGACATCGCGTTTTGGACTGCGTCGGATGGAAGAGGATTTTTTTAATTAAAGATTGAGTCCCTAATGGCTTTTTTTTTTAATTCAAATAAAAAATTTTCTCTGTGTTGTGTTTTTTTAACCTTTTATTGGAGACTAGATGGCAGCCCGATTCTGAAGAATCGGGTAGTCTAGAATATATATATATAGTTTATTTAGTAATAGTTAGGGGAGTGCGGTGAAATTAATTGTGTGTGTACAGGTGGCTCAGGGGTCAGCAGTGAGTGCGGTGGCTCAGGGGTCAGCAGTGAGTGCGGTGGCTCAGGGGTCAGCAGTGAGGGCGGTGGCTCAGGGGTCAGCAGTGAGTGCGGTGGCTCAGGGGTCAGCAGTGAGTGCGGTGGCTCAGGGGTCAGCAGTGAGTGCGGTGGCTCAGGGGTCAGCAGTGAGGGCGGTGGCTCAGGGGTCAGCAGTGAGGGCGCAGCCTCAGGGGTCAGCAGTGAGGGCGGTGGCTCAGGGGTCAGCAGTGAGGGCGCAGCCTCAGGGGTCAGCAGTGAGGGCGGTGGCTCAGGGGTCAGCAGTGAGGGCGCACCCTCAGGGTCAGCAGTGAGGGCGCAGCCTCAGGGGTCAGCAGTGAGGGCGCAGCCTCAGGGGGTCAGCAGTGGTGGCTCAGCCTTCATGGAGGCACATAGGTGCGAGCTCAGGGGGTCAGCATGAGAGGGCAGCCTCAGGTTGTCAGACATGCAGTGGAGGAAGCCAGGGATGTTTTTAGAGTTAAGGGTGCAGGTCTAGGCTTTTTTTGTTATCAGCAGTGAGTTCGGTGGCTAGGGTGTCAGCTAGTTGAGGGCGCAGGCTCAGGGTCAGAGTGAGGGGAGGCTCAGGGGTCAGCAGTGAGGGCGCAGGCTCAGGGGTCAGCAGTGAGGGCGCAGGCTCAGGGGTCAGCAGTGAGGGCGAGGCTCAGGGGTCAGCAGTGAGGGCGCAGGTCAGCAGTGATGGGCGCAGGGGTCAGCAGTGAGGGCGCAGGGGTCAGCAGTGAGGCGCAGGTGGTCAGCATGAGGGGCAGGGTCAGCAGTGAGGGCTCAGGGGTCAGCAGTGGGTGGCTCAGGGGTCAGCAGTGAGGGCGAGGCTCAGGGGTCAGCAGTGAGGGGGCTCAGGGGTCAGCAGTGAGGCGGGCCAGGGGTCAGCAGTGAGGGCGCAGGGGTCAGCAGTGAGGGCGTGGCTCAGGGGTCAGCAGTGAGGGCGCATGGCTCAGGGGTCAGCAGTGAGGGCGCAGGCTCAGGGTGTCAGCAGTGAGGGCGCAGGCTCAGGGGTCAGCAGTGAGGGGCTGCAGGGGTCAGCAGTGAGGGCGTCAGGGGTCAGCAGTGAGGGCGCTAGGGGTCAGCAGTGAGGGCGCAGGGGTCAGCAGTGAGGGCCGGGTGGTCAGCAGTGAGGGCTCAGGGGTCAGCAGTGAGGGCGTGGCTCAGGGGTCAGCAGTGAGGGCGGCAGGGGTCAGCAGTGAGGGCGAGGTGTCAGCAGTGAGGCGGTAGCAGTGAGGGCAGCAGGGGTGCGTGAGCTCAGGGGTCAGCAGTGAGGGCGCAGGTGTCAGCAGTGAGGGCGCAGGGGTCAGCAGTGGCAGGGCGCAGTGAGGGCGCAGGGGTCAGCAGTGAGGGCGCAGGGTCAGCAGTGAGGCGGGGTCAGCAGTGAGGGCGCAGGGGTCAGCAGTGGGGCTCAGGGGTCAGCAGTGAGGGCGCAGTGGCTCAGGGGTCAGCAGTGAGGGCGGCTAGGGGTCAGCAGTGAGGGCGGTAGGCCTAGGGGTCAGCAGTGAGGGCGGTGGCTCAGGGGTCAGCAGTGAGGGCGGTGGCTCAGGGGTCAGCAGTGAGGGCGGTGGCTCAGGGGTCAGCAGTGAGGGCGGTGGCTCAGGGGTCAGCAGTGAGGGCGGTGGCTCAGGGGTCAGCAGTGAGGGCGGTGGCTCAGGGGTCAGCAGTGAGGGCGGTGGCTCAGGGGTCAGCAGTGAGGGCGGTGGCTCAGGGGGTCAGCAGTGAGGGCGGGGCTCAGGGGTCAGCAGTGAGGGCGCAGCAGGGTAGGTCAGCAGTGAGGGGCGCCAGGGGTCAGCAGTGAGGGCGCTAGGGGTCAGCAGTGAGGGCGGCTCAGGGGTCAGCAGTGAGGGCGGCTCAGGGGTCAGCAGTGAGGGCGCAGGTAGGGGTCAGCAGTGAGGGCGGCCAGGGGTCAGCAGTGAGGGCGCAGGCTGGTCAGCAGTGAGGGGCGCTAGGGGTCAGCAGTGAGGGCGCAGGCTCAGGGTCAGCAGTGAGGGCGCAGGGGGGTCAGCAGTGAGGGCGCAGGGGTCAGCAGTGAGGGCGCAGGCCTAGGGGGTCAGCAGTGAGGGCGCAGGGTCGTCAGCAGTGAGGGCGCAGGGGTCAGCAGGGGCCAGTCGACTGGGCGCAGGTGGTCAGCAGTGAGGGCGCAGCCTGAGGGGGTCAGCAGTGAGGGCGCAGCCAGTGAGCAGGGTCAGCAGTGAGGGGCGGTGGCCAGGGGTCAGCAGTGAGGGCGGTGGCCTAGGGGTCAGCAGTGAGGGCGGTGGCTCAGGGGTCAGCAGTGAGGGCGCGTGGCTCAGGGGGCGTCAGCAGAGTGAGGGCGAGTGGCCGGTGAGGCTCAGGCGGGTCAGCAGTGAGGGCTCAGGGGTCAGCAGTGAGGGCTCAGGGGTCAGCAGTGAGGGCTCAGGGGGTCAGCAGTGAGGGCTCAGGGGTCAGCAGTGAGGGCGCAGGGGTCAGCAGTGAGGGCGCAGGGGTCAGCAGTGAGGGCAGTCAGGGGTCAGCAGTGAGGGCGCAGGGGTCAGCAGTGAGGGCGCAGGGGTCAGCAGTGAGGGCGCAGGGGTCAGCAGTGAGGGCGCAGGGGTCAGCAGTGAGGGCGCAGGGGTCAGCAGTGAGGGCGCAGGGGTCAGCAGTGAGGGCGCAGGGGTCAGCAGTGAGGGCGCAGGGGTCAGCAGTGAGGGCGCACAAGGCGGGTCAGCAGTGAGGGCGCAGGGGTCAGCAGTGAGGGCGCAGGGGTCAGCAGTGAGGGCGCAGGGGTCAGCAGTGAGGGCGCAGCCTGAGGGGTCAGCAGTGAGGGCGCAGCTAGGGGTCAGCAGTGAGGGCGCAGGCTCGAGGGGTCAGCAGTGAGGGCGGTGCTCAGGGGTCAGCAGTGAGGGCGTGGCTCAGGGGTCAGCAGTGAGGGCGGTGCTCAGGGGTCAGCAGTGAGGGCGGTGGCTCAGGGGTCAGCAGTGAGGGCGGTGGCTCAGGGGTAGCAGTGAGGGCGGTGGCTCAGGGGTCAGCAGTGAGGGCGTGCTCAGGGGTCAGCAGTGAGGGCGGTGGCTCAGGGGTCAGCAGTGAGGGCCAGGGGTCAGCAGTGAGGGCGCAGGGGTCAGCAGTGAGGGCGCAGGGGTCAGCAGTGAGGGCGCAGGGGTCAGCAGTGAGGGCGCAGGGGTCAGCAGTGAGGGCGCAGGGGGTCAGCAGTGAGGGCGCAGGGGTCAGCAGTGAGGGCGCAGGGGTCAGCAGTGAGGGCGCAGGGGTCAGCAGTGAGGGCGCAGGGGTCAGCAGTGAGGGCGCAGGGGTCAGCAGTGAGGGCGCAGGGGTCAGCAGTGAGGGCGCAGGGGTCAGCAGTGAGGGCGCAGCCTGAGGGGTCAGCAGTGAGGGCGCAGGGGGTCAGCAGTGAGGCGCAGGGGTCAGCAGTGAGGGCGCAGGGGTCAGCAGTGAGGGCGCAGCCTGAGGGGTCAGCAGTGAGGGCGGCTGAGGGGTCAGCAGTGAGGGCGGTGGCTCAGGGGTCAGCAGTGAGGGCGGTGGCTCAGGGGTCAGCAGTGAGGGCGGTGGCTCAGGGGTCAGCAGTGAGGGCGGTGGCTCAGGGGTCAGCAGTGAGGGCGGTGGCTCAGGGGTCAGCAGTGAGGGCTCAGGGGTCAGCAGTGAGGGCTCAGGGGTCAGCAGTGAGGGCGCAGGGGTCAGCAGTGAGGGCGCAGGGGTCAGCAGTGAGGGCGCAGGGGTCAGCAGTGAGGGCGCAGGGGTCAGCAGTGAGGGCTCAGGGGTCAGCAGTGAGGGCTCAGGGGTCAGCAGTGAGGGCTCAGGGGTCAGCAGTGAGGGCTCAGGGGTCAGCAGTGAGGGCTCAGGGGTCAGCAGTGAGGGCTCAGGGGTCAGCAGTGAGGGCGCAGGGGTCAGCAGTGAGGGCGCAGGGGTCAGCAGTGAGGGCTCAGGGGTCAGCAGTGAGGGCTCAGGGGTCAGCAGTGAGGGCTGAGGGGTCAGCAGTGAGGGCTCAGGGGTCAGCAGTGAGGGCTGGAGGGTGCAGAGCAGGGCTGGAGGGTGCAGAGCAGGGCTGGAGGGTGCAGAGCAGGGCTGGAGGGTGCAGAGCAGGGCTGGAGGGTGCAGAGCAGGGCTGGAGGGTGCAGAGCAGGGCTGGAGGGTGCAGAGCAGGGCTGGAGGGGGCAGAGCAGGGCTGGAGGGGGCAGAGGAGGGCTGGAGGTGGCAGAGGAGAGCGGAGGCAGGGTGGCGGAAGACTTACTGGGCTGTTGGCGGGCGGCGGGCAGCGGCAGTGCTGTTGGCGGTTCCGGAGGCCGGGGGCGGAGTGTGGGCGGGGCTAGCTGGGTGATGGAGGAGCGTCAGCCGGTCTGTGGAGAGAGCGGCAGGACTGGGAGCTGTGCCGGCGGAGGCCCCACACTCGTTCCGGGCCGGTTGGCGGATGTTGGTGGGCGGTGAGCTGCAGGGCTGTGGGCGGGATGTGGGCGGCCGCAGACGGGGCTCTGTGCAGGGCCGGTGGCGCCGCTCGTGGGTCTGGTGCTTCCGGTTCCGGAGTTGGACACAGGAGGGAGGCCATCACGGAAGCGGAAGCGGATTTTGGGCGGAAGTGGCCTTCGGGTTTTATATAATAGATTCTTAGTGGCTGGGTCAAACGTGGCCTGACATTAAGAATCTTGGGCTTAATACCAGCTTGTATAACAAAGCTGGTATTAACCCCTTTATTACCCAGCGTGCTACCGCCACCAGGGCCGCTGGAAGAGCGGGGTTCAGCGCCAGAGGATGGCGCTTCAATGAACGCGCCATCTTCTGGGGCGGCTGCGGGCTGCAATTTGCAGCGGGGGGTGCCCAGAAAGCTTGGGCATCCCTGCGCTGCGGATTCCAGCCCCCAGCTGCTTAGCTGTACCTGGCTGGACATAGAAATTGCGCGGAGCCTCACGCATTTTTTTTTAAGATATAGATCTCTATGCACAGGGAATGAGCAGACTGAGAACAATCTCAGCTCTGCTACATCATCTCTGTGCACAGACATTCATGTCTGTACACAGGGAATGAGCAGACAGAGAACAATCTCAGCACTGCTACATCAGGCAGCAGGCGGGCTCTAGGACCCTGGAGCTGGCAGCCTGTACAGAGCAGGACTCTTATCTGTGCGAGTTTCCCAGCGATTACAGTTACAAAGTAAACGAGTCCAATGCAAATAAATGACAAAACTAGGATTGCTTCAGGCTGAAGCTTCCGAGACACATCTGCGATTTGTAAATCTCACACTACTCGCTATTACTTGCTTCCCCATTCATTAACATTGGACTCGCTAGACTCGCAACGAGTAGCGAGTCCTGGGCTCGGACTCGCTAGAGTCAAGCGATTCCGAGTAATTTAGGATTCGCCCATCACTACACTAGAGGACTGCTACAAAAAAAGACTTGTTTGTGCCAAGAAACAAAATTAGGCTGTGGTCACAGTACCATTTTTCACATGCATTTTTGGAGACCTGCGTTTTCAAAAACGCATGTAAAAAACTCACCCATAGGCCCCCATGTTAAAAAACGCATGCCCTAATAGCCAAAAAGCATGTGTGACTGTCCCATGCGGTTTTGGAGCATATCCAAAAATACATGTGTTTTTTAATAAGGGGCCTTATGGAAAACGCATGCAAAAACGCATATACAATTAGTGCCATTCAAAAACGCATGCGTTTCCCATAGGAGCCCATGTTAAAAAAAATGCATGCGTTTGCGGAGACGCATGCGTTTTTTTTACATGGGCTCCTATGGGAAACGCATGCGTTTTTGAATGGCACTAAAAGGTACTAATTGTACATGCGTTTTTGCATGCGTTTCCCATAGGAACCCATGTTATAAAAACGCATGCGTTTTCTACAAAAACGCATGCGTTTTTCAAAACGCTCAAAAAAATACTACAAGCACTATTTTTATGTGCAGATTCAAAAACGCAGCCAAAAACGCAGGGAGCCATCAGAGACCTTAAAAAACTCATGCTGACATGAAAAACGCATGTAAAAAAGCATGCGTTTTTAAAAGGCACAAAAAAAAACTGTGACCACAGCCTAAGTTGATATATGCACTGTAGTCTGAAGAGTAAAAATGTTTGAATTTTTTTTAACCAATTGCCAAGTTTTTGTGAGGCACATAAAGGTGAGCAGGTGGTTGCTACATGTTGTGGTGCCCACTTTAAATCAAGGAATGGGAGGTGTGATAGTGCTTTTCTGGTAACACTAGTTATTCTAAATTACCACAAATACTTTTTATCCCATACGGTTTGCATTTAGTGGGAAAATCATTTGTGTCGGAACAAAACAATGTTTGAAAACACACCTCCCAGCTATGTGACAAATTTTAGCAGTAAAGCTATTTGGCATCTAAAAAGTTTCTTTTGAGCGCAATGGGACATTACCTGAGTTTTCAACAGGAAAGGGTATTTCTTCCTCTTCCTGATGCTGGCTATTCCTAAAGAGGCAGCAATGTTTTTTGTTTTTTTAATGTTTTTTATTGCACTGCATCAACTATTACATTGTGTATTCAGGTTAACACAAAAAGATTTGGCAAAAGGTCCACTTAAAAAAACATCATCTGTATATCATCGAGAAAAAATGGATGGTTTTTCATGAGAATTGACACCTGTATGCAATCCGAAGGCAATCTGTACTGCATTTGTTTTTGAGTAACGTTATAAGACCAAAAAGGTTTCTGTTTTTTTAATTGGTGATGTATCCATAAAAGTTAGATGTGATATGGTTCAACCATAGAGAATCAGATGTTTTTGGGCACCAATAGACTTGAATATTTGAGTCTCATCTGAAGCATAAAAGGGAGTGCTTAAGTTTTTTTCATGTGGGTATACAGTCTTTGTAGAGAAAGTAATCTTCATCTGAACAGCCCAGATAAATAAGATTCTTAAGCTTTAGATTCCTTAAAATACCCCTATATCTTCAGACTGAGTGCATTCCTTGGAAAAAAATGTACAGTATTTCTACTGAATATATAGGGGTACTATGAGGAATGCAAACTTTAAAGTGATCCTAAACCCAGGAACTGACCCCCTGTACCTTTAGACATGTCCCTGCACCCCCTCTTCTCATTTCTAGCCATCCCTTTTGCAGAACAAAATCACTTTTGTGCTGCTGCCTTGTATTTATGCACGCCCCTCTCTGCTTCTAAGAGCCTAGCCGCGTCATGAAAGGGGTGGGGCTAAATCACGTCATGCCGGAGCCCCGCCCCCTTTCATGACGCGGCCAGGCTCTTAGAAGCAGAGAGGGGCGTGCATAATTGCAAGGCAGCAGCAGACAGGCCCCACCCATAGCGGCTTCCACAGAAAGAGAGAACTCACACAGGACGGAGGTAAATATAACTTTTTCTCTACTTTACAAAAGCGATTTTTTTCTGCAAAAGGGATGGCTAGAAATGATAAGAGGGGATGCAGGGACAGGTTTAAAGAAAAGGGGGGGTCAGTTTCTGGGTTTAGGATCACTTTAACATGTAGTTTGAATCTACAATGTGTGCTTTCCAATAAAAACAAGGAAAGGTATTTTATGAACACGTGTGTCCAAAGTTTTGATTGGCTAAGCTATTATTTTATTCACTTTTTTTTATTTACAATAAATACATTTAATTTCTTCATTCTTATAAAGTTGTGGACTATTACTGGTTAATAGAAGGTTGAATATAATAGGTAAAATTGTTCCCAGTTAATTAAGATAGTTGCACTTTATACTAACAGGTTTGCTGATTACTTAATAAAACTAAGAAGATTCAGCCATATTGAAAACAATGCAAGGTTTAATAGAGCGATTTTACACTGCTCATTATTACTGATGAGCATGGAAGGCCAAAACTAAAATAACTGTAATTGAATAACACAGCTCTGGAGGATTGCAAGGCAGCAAACTCCGGTTAATTAGTTTTCTATACTCTAATTAGTCGCCATTGTTATGAGTATTCAGTAGAAGAGAAAAAATTACTTAATGTCATTATTTATTCATACTATTTTATTATCGTTTATGCAGTTGCATAATGTTACTGTATTTCTATAGGTTAGAAATAAAGGTTAACTAAATTCTAGATTTTCTTTAGCATTACACAAGGAATAAAATACTCAATGTTTAATATTTTTTTTGTAGAAGGCCGAGATAGAAAGATCTATAATTCATAATTTGTGTAACATTTGCCAAACATCACTTGTACAGAACATTAATTCTTCTCCCTACTGGCGCTTTCTTTCTAATTCCATCACTAAAGAGAAGTGAACAAATAAACTGTACATACTGTAGTTCCTATTGAGGCTGGAACAGGATTTAGAGGCTTTAGTATATACTCCTTTTCTTCATCACTTACTCTTAGCTTGTGGCTTTTAGTTTATCAGGTCCATCTTGGATGCCTGGGTAACTTGCCGATAGTTTTCAATTACAATAAAGGTGAAATTTTGACATAAACCAAAGAATTCCTGCAGAACAATGACATCTCCTGGATTAGACCACCTATCTAATATTATAAATAAAATCTGTAGAAAACCCCAAAATTGTGTCACATGGACCTTTGAGAGCCAGTGAATAAAAGCATTCCATTTAAATGCTGTGGTCATGGATTGACAGTGGCATTTAAATGGTTAATACAGCTCAGAACTGGTTATGGTTGTTAGATGCAAATGCTGGCTATCTCTATTATATACCTTGTGGCATTTGTCATCAACATCCGCTATCTTCGAGGCCTCCTATCATCTGATTGACCAGAACAAGTTCTGGTAGCTATATTTGCTCACCCCAGCACCCCATACAGAACAGGGGGCAGAGAGACACCACATGGAGGAGGCAGAGAGCAACTACAGGGGAGGTGGCAGAGAGAAAGCATATGGGAGTGCAGAGAGGGACCACAAAAAGGGCAGGGAGACAGCACAGGGGAGCAGAGAGACAGAACAGGGGGGTCAGAGTGCAACCACAGTGAGGCAGAGAGAAAACATTGGGGGCGGAGGCAGAAAGACAGCATAGGGGGGCCAGAGAGCAACCAAAGATTGGGGCAGAGAGACAGCACAGGTGAGGCAGAGAGCAACCACGGAGCGAGGGGGGGCAGAGAGACAGCACATACATCTTCCTGAAAATCTTTTGCAGTCAAGTGGGGGTTCTGATTTGCCTTTCCAGCAATCCTACAAGGAGCTCCCGCTGAATTTTTGCTTGGTCTTCCAAGCCCTATCTTGAACTTAATTTCCTGCTAACTTCCATTTCTTAATTTCATGTCAAACCGAGGAAAGGGCAATGTGAAAATGCTTTGCTATCCTATTATAGCCTTCTCCTGCTTTGTAGGTGATGCGTCCCCAAATTATGAGAAACTCAGAAGCAGAGCCAGTGCTGTCTCTCTGAGGTATCACTGTAGTCGTGACCCATTCCCATGGCCTCAGATCAGTCCAAAAAGGGGTTATTTGTCATGACGCCACCCTGGATATGTGGTTAGTAGAACCACTGCTGCCGTATTTCTTCTGGGGATGGTGACTTGGTGCAGCGAGAAAGGTAAGCCCTCCTCGGGCAGGGTTGAGGGTCCCCACGGTAGGTGTAGTTGTGTTGGATGGGCCTGATGATTGATTGTATTGGGTGTAGTGCACTTGCTTCAAAGCTGCAGCTCTCCACAGTGCTGGTTGTCCTGGTGCTGGTCGCAGTGCTAGAAAGGAACAGTCTGAAGCAGGGATGAGCTTACTGGGTACTTTACTAAGTCTTTCACAGCAGGTTACAACAGTTCACAGCTCTTTCCGTAGAGTTCACACAATTTACACTGCTCCGGGCAACTCAAACTGTGCAGCACAGGTGGCGTTTCTGGGTTGTTCCCTCAAAGTCCTTTCAGGCCTCTCAGTCTCAACGTAGTTAGTGATGAGCTAGCATACTCACCACTACTCGGTACTCGCACGAGTATCACTGTACTCGGGCTACTCGGCGAGCACCGAGTAATCTCGCGATACTCGTGCTGTGCTCGTTGTTGTCATCTCTGCATGTTGGCGCTCTTTTGAGAGCCAGCCCACATGCAGGGATT
>JARQOC010000006.1:265238550-265268274 GCA_033576535.1 Allobates femoralis | reverse complement strand
GTTGCAGTAGTCGAGACGGGATGATTCACTAGTAGTTTAGTAGATTGAGGGTTGCGGAAGGGACAGATTCTGCAAATATTTTTGAGTTGGAAGTCGGAGGAGGTAGTGAGAGTTTCAATGCGTGGGCTGAAGGATAAGGAAGAGTCAAGGATCACTCCGAGGCAGCGGACATTAGGTACAGGGCAAAGTGTGATATAATATTTTGTGATAGATTAGGTAAGGAAGGTGTGCGAGATGAGTGAAAAATGATGAGTTCAGTTTTGTCTACATTTAGTTTAAGGAAGCGAGAGGAGATGGAGGATATGATTGATAGACACTCTGTGATTCTGGACAGCAGAGAGATGACGTCTGGACCAGAGGTAGATCTGAGTGTCATCAGCGTACAGGGGATACTGGAATCCATGGGGCTTTATGAGTTGTCCTAGGCCAAGGGTATAGATGGAAAAAAGAAGGGGTCCCAGGACAGAGCCTTAAGGGACTGGGCAGAGAGGAGATAGAGTGAGGAGGTAGTGTTAGAGTGGAAGACACTAAATATGCAGTTGGAAAGGTAGGAGGAGATCCAGGAGAGGGCAAGGTCAGTGATACCAATAGAAGAGAGGATCTGTAATAGGAGGCAATGGTTGACTGTGTCAAATGCAGAAGACAGGTCAAGAAGGAGGAGGATGGAGATGTTTTCGGTAGCTTTGGCGATAAGTAGGTTATTAGTAATTTTGGTTAAGGCGGTTTCGGTGGAGTGGTGTGGGCGGAAGCCAGATTGAAGGTTGTGAAAGAGAGAGTTGGATGAAAGGTAGGATGAGAGTACAGTGTGGACATGCTTTTCAAGAAGTTTGGAGGCGAATGAGAGCAGCGATATGGGGCCGTAGCTGGTTGTGGTGGTTGAGTCGAGAGATGGCTTCTTCAAGACAGGAGTCATTTTTGCATGTTTGAAAGCGGAAGGAAAGGTACCGGAGTTTAGTGATAGATTGAAGAGGTGGGTTAGGGCTGGGATAAGCATGGTGGTGAGGTTGGGGAGGAAGTGCGATGGGATGGGGTCCGTTGTGCAAGTGGTGAGGTGCGATTTGGAGAGGAGGTGAGTAAGTTCTCCTTCAGTGATGGAGGGGAGGAGGGTTAGTGGGGGAGGGGAGTGGTCTGATATACATAGGGGTTGTGATGGTTAGGTAGCAAAGACTTGTCTGATCTGATCAATCTTGTTGGTGAAGTGTGTTGCAAAGTTTTCTGCAAAGATACAAGAAGTAGAGCAGGGCAGTGGGGGGCAAAGGAGGGAGTTAAATGTGTTGAATAACTGCCTGGGGTTGTGGGACAAAGAGGATATGAGGATAATGAAGTAATTCTGTTTAGTGGTGGTGAGTGCTAACTTGAATGTGAGAAGTGCTTGTTTGAATGCTGTGTAGTCTTCTTAAAAATGTGTTTTCTTACAGTGCTGCTGAGCAATGCTAGACTCTTGCCGCAGCATTTTAGTGGGGTCTGTGTGCCAGGGTTGTCTGTTGATTCGTTGTGTTCTGTTGTGAACGAGAGGAGCAACTGCATCAATCGCTGCTGTGAGTGTAGAGTTGTAGAAAGCTGTGGCATTATCTATGTCATGGAATGAAGACATGGAGGATAATGGAATAGTGTTGGAGAGTATGTGAGTGCCAACGTGTGTGAGGTTTCTGCGAGGGTGTGCGAGTTGGTGGACTTGGGTGGCTGGTGAGAATGACAAGGATGAGAAGGTTAGTAGATGGTGATCATAAAGGGGGAGAGGGAGGTTGTGGTGTTAGTTAGGGGGCAGAAACGGGTGAAGATGAGGTCCAGTGTATGTCCATCTGTGTGTGGCTGTGGAGGACTATTGAGAGAGGCCAAAAGATGAAGCAAGTTACAGGAGTTTGGAGACTGCTGGCTTGTTGGTATCAATGGGCATGTTGAGGTCACCCATGATGATGGTGGAAATGTCAAGAGAGAGAAAGTGAAGAAGCCAGGTGGAGAATTGGTCTAAGAATGCAGTGGTAGAGCCTGGTGGTCGATATATGACAGCAACTTGGAAGTTTGATGAAGACTAGATACTGATAGAGTGTGCTTCAAGGAATGGGAGGATATGGGATGAAGGAGGAGGAATTGGGTTGAAGGTGCAGTTACTAGAAAGGAGAAGACCCACTCATCTGCCATGTTTTTGCCAGTGCGAGGTGTGTGGGAAAAATTAAGTCCACCATAGCACAGCTCAGCAGGGGAGGCTGTGTCATAGGGTGTCAGCCATGTTTCTGTGAGGCCCAGGCAGGAGAGTCTGCGAGAGGTAAAGAGGTCATGAATTATATTTACTCTGAATAAAGTTTTTATGACATTGGCTGTATGTTTGAGGTCATTGTTCTGCTGTTTCCATGTTCATACTTTGTCAAAATAGATTTAGCCAGGACATGAAAAACCGATTATCTGCATTTAATACTTATAGCAAATCAGGATGATTCATATATTGAGTGGTGGAGATGGCACATTACAAATAATTATTCTCTAAAGTTGACAATATATATATCTTCTGTACAGTCTCATTCTTTTTATTTACATACTCTATGAAAATCGATATCTGGAAAATATTTTCACTACTTTGAAGTCATTGTGGCTAGTGACATTTATTATTTTTGTCTTCTGCCCTATGTCTAATTTTATTGTGGTCGTATTCTGAAAATATACAGAATTATTTCTTAATATGAATCACACCTGGCGACGGGGCTAGGGAAGTCGGCGCCCCGCCAGTGTCGACGTCCCCCACTTACACGGGGCGACATTTCCAGCACCACGCCGGCGAGCTGTCAGGCGGCATCACCGCTGGGGTGCCTGAAAACCCCAGCGGCGATGCTGGACAATGGGAGCCTATGGCTCCCATCGCCTGACAGGTCGCCGGCGGCCAGTTACATGGGGCAATGTGTGCACATCGCCCCATGATGGTCGCCTGGTTTCAGATCATAGCTCTGAAACCAGGCGACCGCCCGGCAGCGCCAGGATTGCCCCTTTACATGAGGCGACGTAGGGGCGATGTTGCCGCCGATAGGTCATGCCCCTACGCTGCCTATGTAATCGGCGGCAATGTGGCCTGGTGTAACGGGGCCTTAAGCCATCTACATGGGCATGTGGGTGGCTCATAAGAAGCTGAAAAAATGATATCTTGATATCTGAGATTTGATGCCTTAGGCTAGGGTCAGACTAGCATCAGCCTTCTGGCTGACGCTTTCGTCTAAAACATAGAATTCTGCAGCCTGAGCGCATAGCATTAACGTGGTGTAACGCTGTGTTCAGGCTGCCTATATATTCCTATGGTTACCGGTCTCCCAGCGCAGCTGGCTGCTTGACATAGATGGACCAGATATGCGCTATTTCTGTGCTCACAGGAAAATGCTACTAATCGCAGTACAGAAATCCTTTTGTGCATTGGAAAAACTAGTGTGTTTATTCAGAAACCAAGACACTGCATCAAGGCCATCAATATGTCTGATGCTCGTGTAAAGGCTTGTGACATCCATGGTGACAAGCCAACCCGCAGGTGGTACTGGCTGAATGTCCTGTAGTATTGACAAAAAGTGTCCAGTATCCTTGATGTAAGAAGGGGTCAATGGTACAAGGGGGGATAAGATCTTTTCAATGCTATGGGGGAAAGAATGGAGTCCGTGGAAGCCACTATAGGTCTTCCTGGTGGCCTATACAGGTTTTTGTGAATTTTGGGAAGTGTATAAAACACAGGCGTAATAGGATGATGATTGATAAGAAAGTCAGCAAGCTTTACATCAATGACTTGTAAATGCAAATAGTGATCTACCTTCTCCATAATCAAATTGTTTATGGAGAGAGTAGGATCTCTGTCTATTGGTAGATATGTCGATCGGTCAGATAATTGGGTCTGAATCTCTTCTACATAATACGCTTTATCTAGTACTACCAAGACCTCACCCTTATCGGCCGGTTTAATGATCAAATCATTACGGTCCTTGAGACCTTTGAGTGCCTGGCGTTCGGCAACTGTAAGGTTATGTCTGACCTGTAATTCCCCTTTACTGACATCCTTTAGCCATTTCTCTACATCCGCTTTGGCTAGGGCTATGTAAGTTTCAGTAGGGTGATATTTAGTCGGGGGCATATACGAGCTAGGTTTTCTCAAACCCAAATCATGAGAAGTGAATTGTGTGTGACCAGTTGCTAAGTCACCGGACCCAAAAGTCTCACCTTTATTTGCAAAATGTGTCTTAAGCCTTAGTGTTCTATAGAAGCGATTAAGTTCCTGTTCAATGGTGAATGAATCGAAGGTGGGAGTCGGGCAGAAGGAGAGCCCCTTCTGCAGGACCTCCATCTCTGTTGGGGATAAATAATGGGATGAGATGTTGAACACCATGTTTTTATTACCTGCGACCTGGTCGTCATACGGTGTGGGCCTGGGGCCCCTCGGTCCCCTCCGCGTCTTCCTCGTCCACGTCTCTGGCCTAAAAAACGTTGTGGTGGGTATATTGCATAAGGTACAAAAGGAATATTGTAGCTGCTGTCTCCACTGTCCGATGAGGTATAGCCTGACGGAGGGGCAGCGCCTGCTGGTACATCGCCACATCGCCACCTGTATACCTGACCTCTTGAGTAATCCTCTTGATCCCTTGTAAATTTAGCCCGCTTACGGGCTTGTAGGTTCTTTCTGAATTCATCCAATGATTTGGATGTCTTGGCCTTCAGTGCACTGAGTTCAGTTGATGAAAGTGTGTTGGAGAGCTGCTCCTCTATAGACTGAATATTAACTGTCAGCTCTTCAAGTTCGTTCTGGAGTGACTCGATGGTTAGAATAATGATGTCCATTGAGCACTTATTCAAAATGCCCTCACAGTAGTCTGGCTCGTTGCTAAACAAAGTGGGTCTCAGATTAACCTGGAGTCCACGGGGTATCCTATTGACTTTATGGTACTCTATTAGGGTATGAAGATGTAATTCCAAGGCAGTACGTCTTCGTAGTTCTTTCTCGTACTCCTTATTTCTTGTCTCATCCGCAGAGACTGTGAGAAAAGGATCAGTCGCTGTTGTTCTGGCAATAATGCCGCTTGTCTCAGCTTCCGTAAATGCGAAAGTGGTGAATGACATGGGGAGCGTAGTCATAACAGGAGCTCAGGCAAAAAAAGCTCAAGTGGAAAAACAGGCCTGGCTACCCTGTATTATTGGTGCCGTGGGGAAAAAATTAGTCCAGTAGTCAAAAATAGAAACCCCGGCACACAAATGTATAAGTGAAAAAAAGGTTCAAGAACACATCAGACTGTGTTGGTGCGTAACTGTAATTTATTCTCTTGCAGCTGAGCACAACGTTTAAGCATTCAGTGTTGTTGACGTTTCGGCTAACATAGCCTTCCTCAGACACTGACAATATACTAGATTCAAATGAACAAATGACAAAGAAAAACATGCCACAAACATTATATACATTCTTTAACAAATATTCGTTACATCTTAATATACAAGAGAGAACAGTTACATCCAAGAGAAAAAGGGATTTCAACAGAACGAGAAAACCAAATATATGGTAAAGCAGAACATTCCGTACCGCAATGCGTGTGTGCTTATAAAGGGAACTGCAACATGGGTAAGGGAATCAAATGTCAGAAATCTGTGTATAGAAACAAACAATTATTAATCCATAATTGTATGTACATGTCAAAACGTATCTTGTCTTGGGAAAACCCAACCATGAGGGGAGTAACCAAAATACGACTAATGTATACAAGTATATGTGTGCTGAATGGAAAAAAAGGGAAAAATATTAACGAAGGGCTGGGGGGAAAAAGGGAAAAAAAACAGATCAGGAACCAAGCTTACCAAAAGGGCACTTGGTAAGGACAGAACCTGCGGTCGCGAGTAGCAGTTGTCAGGGGAACCCAACGGTATTCTACAATAATTATGTAGGTAAGCGACGGGCTCTGTTAACAAATGTGGTCATAAAAGAACTTTGTGAAAAAATATATATCAGACAATAACGGGAACACCTGACCTTATAAGGGCTCATAAAAGGAAAAACCAGACGCTGATATATTACCTGAAACCTATGTCCGTTTGTGATAGTATCTTTAGGTTCTATATACCCCTAAGGGGTCTGGAAGAGGGGCTAGAGTAAATGAGTAAATAAATACAACACAGTACGGTGACACATAGTCTATTGTGAATACTAAACTACACAGTTATTGTAAGTAATGGGATCAAAAAACAGACCTTGTTTAATAGGCAGCTTCACAAGAACATCTAATATACCCACTAACCAGAACCACCTAAGGCAAGGTAAAGAAAAACACTTGTTATGAGGATACTATAAGTAAACTATATCACCAACCAAACATATATATGTTACTTAGAAACTACCTTAGTATGAAGAAACCACAGGTTCCTGGCTTCGACCTGTGCCCCAAAAGTGGTGTGATGTTTGAGAAGAGATAATTGCCTAAAGACAAAGCATAGATAGTAAGTGACTGCTGGACCAGGGTAAAATGCCCAGTCAGTGTCTTTTACCTGAGGTATAGCAGCTGTGCAGCGTACTGGGGAGGTGGGAGCGTGATGTCTAAAGTTCCGTGCTTAAATAGCGTGCGGCCAGGTGCTGTGCATCTCTGAAATGTGCACCGACCGCTTCCTGCTTCCTGCCACTGGAACGCAGGAAGCGATCTGAAGTGAAACGCAAGCGGCCCATACTGCGCATGCGCGGGGCATGACGTCGATCCTGATGCATCAGGTGACTGTGAGTCCCGCCCCCCTCTCTGCTCCATCAGTATCTCTGCCAGAAAAAGAGAACAAACGATTAGTATAAGTACTGAGGGACATGGGGGCACAGAAAGAAAGCCATAATGTATAGGCCAGACAAGGCAATATTGGAAATGAAGGTGAATGATAACACTGCACAGGTACTGGTCAGTAAATGCTAGATAAGCTACTAATGTCAATATCCCATTCTAAATGGAACGAAGGAATAAAAAAAGGAACACTATAAACAACATTGTGTTAGAAGTATATTCTTATATCCTAGCTCACCTGACTGACCTGTGCAATGTCCATCTCACCTTAAGTAAAGTGAGTATTAATACAATACCATAGTGAATGCTAGTAATACAATAGTAAATAATAACAATCAAGTATGGTGATGGGATAAGTTTGACGACCAGGTCACATGGAAAAGAGCAAGATCAACTGGCCAATGGTTCCCTATTACCGTCATAAATCGCTAGTGAAGGATAAAACAAAAAGAAGTGTCTAACAGTATGTCAGTACTACACAGGATCAGTCTCATTATCTCAGTTTAGCTGGAAGGTAATACATCATATTCTCTGTTGAGTCCAAATGGAGCCAACGTCTGTAGCTGGTGGATCCAATAGGATTCCCGTTCCTTTAATCTCTGTATCCTGTTGCCGCCACGTCTGCCCACTGTAACCTGTTCGATAATTTGATATTTCAACTGGGCCACGGTGTGTCTGTGTTTGTTAAAATGGTGTGGTATGGGCAGAATGTTCTGTTTACACCTAATTGTGGACTTATGCTTCCCTATGCGGTCACGGGCATGCTGGGTAGTCTCCCCAACATACCCGAGACCGCACGGGCATTTAATGAGATACACCACATAAGTGGCATCGCACGTGAAGAATCCATTAATCGGGTATGCCTTCCCTGTTCTCGGGTGAGTAAAGTATTGGCCTTTTGTAACATTTGAGCAATGAACACATCCAAGACACTGGAATGTACCATGTCGAGGAGTAGAAAGGAAACGCTGTACCAAGGGTGGCCATTGTGAGCCTATATCGGCCCTCACCAATCCGTCTTTCAAATTATTAGGGCGTTTATGACACACCAGTGGTGGATGTTTAAACTCAGGAATGCTTAGATACGCTGCCCCTAAAAGGGGCCAATGTTTGCGGAGTATCCCATGTAGGAGCTTGTTAAAAGGGTGGTAAGTATTCACAAACGCCACCCTAGGGGTCTGAATCTTGGACTCCCTGGGCTGCATAGGTTGAGGGAGAGCGTACCGCGGTGGAAAACCTCTAGTAACGAATTTCCGTGTCATCTCATCCTGTCTCTCCTTGAGTTTAGTTGGATCAGACACAATCCGCTTAACCCTAATATGTTGCGATTTGGGTAGAGACTGCTTCATATGTGGGGGGTGGCAACTCGTGAAGTGCAGCAGGCTGTTCCTATCGGTAGGTTTAGTGTATAAGTCAGTGCTTAACCTGCCCATCGAATCGATCAAAACTAACGTGTCCAAAAAGTTGATGTAAGTTTGATGATAATGTAATGTAAAACTAAGGCCATTTACAGACGTGTTAAGGTGATTGAAAAATTCCATAAGGCTATCTATACCACTATTCCATAATAGGAACACGTCGTCGATGTAGCCTAGTCATAGTACCGCGTGTGTTTTGAAAAGGGTTTGTTGATATACATACCCCTCCTCAAATTTGGACATGTAAATATTTGCATACGGTGGCGCTACATTACTGCCCATTGCGGTGCCTTTACACTGGACATAATATTGGTCTTGAAAGAGAAAGAAATTTATCGTAAGAACGAGATTTAAAAGGTCAGTACAGAAATCCTTTTGTGCATTGGAAAAACTAGTGTGTTTATTCAGAAACCAAGACACCGCATCAAGGCCATCAATATGCCTGATGCTCGTGTAAAGGCTTGTGACATCCATGGTGACAAGCCAACTGCCAGGTGGTACTGGCTGTATGTCCTGTAGTATTGACAAAAAGTGTCCAGTATCCTTGATGTAAGAAGGGGTCAATGGTACAAGGGGGGATAAGATCTTTTCAATGGTTCTAGCTATGGGGAAAGAATGGAGTCCGTGGAAGCCACTATAGGTCTTCCTGGTGGCCTATACAGGCTTTTGTGAATTTTGGGAAGTGTATAAAACACAGGCGTAATAGGATGATGATTGATAAGAAAGTCAGCAAGCTTTACATCAATGACTTGTAAATGCAAATAGTGATCTACCTTCTCCATAATCAAATTTTTTATGGAGAGAGTAGGATCTCTGTCTATTGGTAGATATGTCGATCGGTCAGATAATTGGGTCTGAATCTCTTCTACATAATACGCTTTATCTAGTACTACCAAGGCCCCACCCTTATCGGCCGGTTTAATGATCAAATCATTACGGTCCTTGAGACCTTTGAGTGCCTGGCATTCGGCAACTGTAAGGTTATGTCTGACCTGTAATTCCCCTTTACTGACATCCTTTAGCCATTTCTCTACATCCGCTTTGACTAGGGCTATGTAAGTTTCAGTAGGGTGATATTTAGTCATGGAAGATGTTTCCCTGGGAGATTTTAACAGCTCATTTATATATTTAAATAAATTTAAATTTCTCTGGAATAAAGGCCGCTTCACACGCTAGGATATAGGTGAACGAGATCGTTAGCTATGTCACGTGACTGCGATCCTTCCGACATTGTTAGTGCATTGTCACACGCAAGGATATCGTTAATGATCTTAAATTTGGCAACGCTCCAGCTATTTGGAGAAGAATGTTTGAACGATTTAACAAAGTGGCAGGAGTTGGAAAAATATGAACGACATCGTTCAAAAAGGTGTCACACTGAACGATGTTGCTGCTTCCCAGGACATTAATTGGACGACGAACGATAGATTTGAGGTCCGGATCTCAAATTTTGGATGAACGATCCAACGATTTTTCCTTCCTACATTGTTCGTTTACACGCAACGACGCACTAACGATATCGATTGAATGATCACAAATCCGTGACGTTTGAACATTATTGTTAACGAGATCCAGCCTTGTGAAGTGGCCTTAAGACATTAGATCACAGAGACGAAGATATCATTTTATTCAACTTTCAATGACCTACATGCCCAGGCTTGGGATGAATGATCCTACTGACCGATTCCATTTTAGTATTACAAAGATCTGGAACATTCTAGTGCCCTCAATATATATTCACTGAAAATGGCAGTTTTTTGTGGGCACTATATGGTTTGTCGTTGTTTAGTATTTTACACTATTTTATTTTTCAGAAACTATGTTATAGTTCTATAATAGCAGTATTACCTCAGAATTCCCTTCTTCTATAAATTGCAAAAGGCCCCTGGACAATGGCCTTCATAGATCACGATTAGCGTTGGTCTGAGTTTGCCAAAGTCCTAAAATGGTAATAATTCTTTTATGTTAACATTGGTGTTTAAAAGAAAACACAATTAATCATGAGCACAGTAAACATTAGAACAACCTCAATGATTTGCTCATACAACAGAACACAGCTGTGAGAACCCGCTTGAGTTCAAGTCTGATCTCAGGAGACATATATACTTTATATATTCCAATGTATAAATGATTTAAAGATTATAGTCTGACACATCCCTGCTGAATAGCAAAGGCAAAGAGCTTAAGACAAGACTGATGAGGATGGTGGGGGCATGGACGTCTGTGGAATATTAGACAATAAGCCAGAACTGAAAGCGGCTTTGTCAAACACCTGTTACTAGTGAAACCGTACAGATGTGAAATTATGTTCCTTTTTTATTGTAAACTGAATAATAAGACTGGATTATTTTGCTGTTTGTAAAAAGAGTCCAGCAAGCACTTCTGCCATTTAAGTTTTGCAAAGGAAATATAATTTTGTGTGCATTCATGCATTGGAAAGACAGATGGGAGCACAGCAGGTAGATAAACTGACATTCCCCTCTATGAATACCTTTAGAAGAAAGGTCAGAGATAAGACAGGGAGTAAAGGGAATGCAAATGAGACTGTCCGTCTGTTATAATATGATAGGAGGAGAAAACATATTCATTCCCGTTTCTTTCCGAGTTTTGTGTTCACAGAGCTATCAACGAGCATCTGTTTCATTTTAAATTCTTTGCCATTTTCAACACCACTCAACCATTTAGAATTCTTCCACCAATAACCCTTAGGAGTAGTCTGCAGGATCTTTAATACAACCTGAGTTTATCATGAATACTTTATTATGATCATAAAGCAATATGGTGTTCACGTTAGTTTTAAACTGTCTTGGCTTTCTTCACGGCCTGGGTGCATTCAGCAAGATATGCTTCAATGATCTCATCAGATGGTGCAATGCAAACAGTAAGCGGGGTAGCTGGATGCCAGTAACTCCTAATAGTCCCTTTGCTGTATACTAAGCAAACTGTTTGCAGTGAATTGCTAGGTGATAACTAAAACCACTATCTACTTTTCTTAAGGAAAAATACATTCAAGTAAATGCAAAATTGCAATGAATCCTGCAAGAAAGTTTGTTTTTTATTCTGAGTTACACAATCTGTAAAGGTCAATTTGCATCCACATACTGTGCCTAGAAAAAGTATTCATACCCTTTTAACTTTTACACATTTTTTATTTTACACTCACAAACTTACCATATTTTTTGGACTACAGTATAAGATGCACCTTACTATAAGACTCACCCTAGATTTACACAGGAGAAAATGGAAAAAAAATGTTTCCTATTACTTAAAACATCCATGGGGGTGTAAAGTGGAGGGATCATTATCACCAATTCTCATAAACTGAGGTAAAATGGTAAATGTATTGTTTAAGGCCAAGAAAAAGACTTTTGAAGGAACCACGTATATTTGGCAATGGCTTGTTTGAGCCAACAAAAAGTATTTTAGGGGGAACAGAAAGATTTGGCAATAATTTGGTTGAAGCCCAAAAAAATGCCTTTTTAGGAGAAACACAAAGATTTGATACTCACTAGTGAGGAACGAGCACTAAAATGCTCCGGTGCTCGGTGCTCAGGTCGAGCATCTCGAGATGCTCAGGAACTCAACCCGAGCACTGAGCCCAATGTTATCCTATAGAATCCAGAAAAGAGTGATAAAGAGCTGGAATCAAATGCCGCGCTGACCACAAAGATAAACACAGAGTAGACACACTCTGTTTATTTTGCCTACACGTGTTTCGTGGCTCATAGCCACTTCCTCAGGGCATCCTGGATGCCCTGAGGAAGTGGCTATGAGCCACGAAACACGTGTAGGCAAAATAAACAGAGTGTGTTTACTCTGTGTTTATCTTTGTGGTCAGCGCGGCATTTGATTCCAGCTCTTTATCACTCTTTTCTGGATTCTTCAGTTCTCAGCTGGGAGCCTGCAGCGACCTCCTGTGTGCTTTTATTGTTGTTGTGACATTCACAACTACATCAGGTGAGTTTAACCATTTGGGGTCTGAGGGACCTGTATAATAGCAATACTACTCTATGTGCGCTTCCTTTCTCTTTTAATTTATGCAATGTTATCCTATGGGAGACCCGAGCATTTTTCTGGCATGACCCCCGGCAGCCTGGATAAACCCTGAAAATGTCACAAAAGTATAACAACAGTGCTCAAATGACATGGGAACAGCATGGGGAAGACACCTTTCAGCATTTCTGACTCCCAGGTCACTGCTGTGAACAATGTTGTCTGAGTATTACGCCACTTTTACGGACTCACAATAAAACGTCCAAAAATTAAACCAAAATGCATTTTCCTGGGGAAAATGTTAAGGGTTCATGCTCATTTGTGAGACAGTGTTGCTGTATGATAGTTGTTTGGATTACATGAAAGATTAAAAAAAAAAATGCATGGCACTCAGATGCCCCTGGGAAGAGACGTGGATGAGGGCATCTTTAAATAATGTTCCCATTAATAGAAAGTGGGTCTTTTCTGGTATTGCCCTAGGCAGGGCTGCCAAAAATTGGGAGGCACTTCGATGCCCCTGGGAAGAGACGTAGATGAGAGCCTCTTTAAATATGGATCTCCGTATTAGGAAGTGTGTAATTTCTAGTATTGCCCTAGGCAGGGCTGCCAAACATTAGGAAGCACTCCGATGCCCCTGGGAAGAGACGTGGATGAGGGCATCTTTAAATAATGTGCTCATTAATAGAAAGTGGATCTTTTCTGGTATTGCCCTAGGCAGGACTGCCAAAAGTTGGGAGGTACTCTGATTCCCCTGGGAAGAGACATGGTGGAGAGCTTCTTTAAATATTGTTCCCATTACAAAGGAGCGGGTCTCTTATACTTGTAATGCCCATGCATTAAGTATGGACTAAAATATTTACCCCTGGGTGGTACACATGAACCTAGTGCCTAACTTTTTAACAGTTTGGGGCATCATAAACAACATGTAAATAAAATATATTTTCCTGGCATCATGAACCACGGTCGCCCTCATGATATGGTGTTGGCGGATGAGGAGAAGAAGGAGGAGTACAGCAAAGTGCCCAAATCAGGAAGTGTGTACTCATGTGTAGGTGTGAGGGGGGTATGGGAATATACATCCCCAATAAATACAATGGCTTCAACTTTACATTACGCTGCTATCATTTGATGGTGTGCTGAAGTCAGGCCCAATCGAACCCTTGGTTATCTTGATCAGAGTCAGCCTGTCAACATTTTCAGTTGACAGGCTGGTGCGTTTATCAGTAATGATTCCACCGGCGGCACTAAGAACCCGCTCTGACAAAATGCTAGCGGCAGGGCAGGCCAGGACTTCCAAGGCGGAGAGCCAATTCATGCCACGTGTCCAGCTTCGATACCCAAAAATTATAAGGCACAGAGGAATCCCGGAGGACTTTTGTATGGTCGCCAAGGTTCTTAGTGCCGCCGGTGGAATCATTACTGATAAACGCACCAGCCTGTCAAATGAAAATGTTGACAGGCTGACTCTGATCAAGATGACCAAGGTTTCGATTGGGCCTGACTTCAGCACACCACCAAATGATAGCAGCGTAATGTAAAGTTGAAGCCATTGTATTTATTGGGGATGTATATTCCCATACCCCTCCTCACACCTACACATGAGTACACATTTCCTGATTTGGGCACTTTGCTGTAATCCTCCTTCTTCTTTTTCTCATCTGCCAACACCATATCATGAGGGCGACTGTGGTTCATGATGCCACGAAAATATATTTTATTTACATGTTGTTTATGATGCCCCAAACCGTTAAAAAGTTAGGCAGTAGGTTCATGTGTACCACCCAGGGGTAAATATTTTAGTCTATACTTAGTGCATGGGCATTACAAGTATAAGAGACCCGGTCCTTTGTAATGGGAACAATATTTAAAGAAGCTCTCCTCCATGTCTCTTCCCAGGGGCATCAGAGTGCCTCCCAATTTTTGGCAGTCCTGCCTAGGGCAATACCAGAAAAGATCCACTTTCTATTAATGAGCACATTATTTAAATAGGCCCTCATCCACGTCTCTTCCCAGGGGCATCGGAGTGCTTCCTAATGTTTGGCAGCCCTGCCTAGGGCAATATTAGAAATTACACACTTCCTAATACGGAGATCCATATTTAAAGAGGCTCTCATCTATGTCTCTTCCCAGGGGCATCGAAGTGCCTCCCAATTTTTGGCAGCCCTGCCTAGGGCAATACCAGAAAAGACCCACTTTCTATTAATGGGAACATTATTTAAAGATGCCCTCATCCACGTCTCTTCCCAGGGGCATCTGAGTGCCATGCATTTTTTTTTTTAATCTTTCATGTAATCCAAACAACTATCATACAGCAACACTGTCTCACAAATGAGTATGAACCCTTAACATTTTCCCCAGGAAAATGCATTTTGGTTTAATTTTTGGACGTTTTATTGTGAGTCCGTAAAAGTGGCGTAATACTCAGACAACATTGTTCACAGCAGTGTCAGAAATGCTGAAGGTGGTCTACCCCATGCTGTTCCCATGTCATTTGAGCACTGTTGTTATACTTTTGTGACATTTTCAGGGTTTATCCAGGCTGCCGGGGGTCATGCCAGAAAAATGCTCGGGTCTCCCATAGGATGACATTGGGCTCAGTGCTCGGGTAGAGTACCTGAGCATCGAGCACCCGAGCATTTTAGTGCTCGTTCCTCACTAGTGAGTATCAAATCTTTGTGTTTCTCCTAAAAAGGCATTTTTTTGGGCTTCAACCAAATTATTGCCAAATCTTTCTGTTTCCCCTAAAATACTTTTTGTTGGCTCAAACATGCCATTGCCAAATATATGTGGCTCCTTCAATAGTCTTTTTCTTGGCCTTAAACAATACATTTACCATTTTACCTCAGTTTATGAGAATTGGTGATAATGATCCCTCCACAACTCATAAGCATTGTGGGGTTTGTCACCTATGCATATTAGCTTCAGCACAACCTATTGCCATTTGGCCGAGGCAGTGCTGCAGACCTTCTAGCTTGGGACTGTTGTAGAGGCTGAAGAGGAGGAGGAGGAGGCTGAGGAGGATGACGTTCCAGAACTGTGGGTGCAACCCTGACTGAATTAGGGCCCGCAATCCTTTGCGTCGAGAGGACGTGTTCCGTCCCAAGGTCCAACTGGGTTCCGGCTTCCACTATATTAACCCAGTGTGCTGTCAGCGAGATGTATCGTCCCTGCCCACAAGCACTTGTCCACGTGTCTGTGGTTAGGTGGACTTTGCCGGAAACAGCAGAAATTAAGGGCACGGCTAATGTTTTGGTACACCTGCTTGTGTAATGCGGGGACGGCACACAGGGAGAAATAGTGGCGGCTGGGGACCGAGTAATGAGGGACGGCCGCAGCCATCAGGTTGAGGAATGCTTCCGTCTCCACTAGCCTAAAAGGCAACATTTCCAGCACAAGCAGCCGCGAAATGTGCGCATTTAGGAGTGTGGCGTGTGGGGCATTGGCAACGTATTTGCGCTTGCATACCAATGGCTGGGGTATTGATATCTGAACGCAGCGCTGGAACAAGGACATGGTTGATGATGGTAGCATTTCTGATTGTGCAACAACAGGTGCAGGACAGGAGGCATCTTCACATGCACAATGATTTCAATATCAAGTAGGAGCCACACACAGGATTCTTTTTGCAGCCTTTATTTTTTCTTCTTGTGGGGTCTTACAAAGTGGAGGGTGCGGGTGGGAGGACAGGGGAGCAGCCCATACCCCCCGTCCTCCCTCCCGCACCCTCCACTTTGTAAAATACCTCAAGAAGAAAAAATAAAGGCTGCAAAAATAATTCTGTGTGCGGCTCCTACTTGATATTGAAACTGGAAGTGACGTTGTGCTGCTAATAGGAGGCCAGGCACCAAGATTACAGCGTGTTCAGCAAGGAGGAGAGAAGTTCTGACTCCAGGGGCCCCCCAGGAACACTGGAATCAGCGTATCCGCGGCAGGAGGTGCTGGCTTCTTTAACAAACTGTGAGTGTTCACACGCATTATGGACAGGGGATTGACTTACAACAGTGGAAGAATCAGAGGTGTCACCCGGAGACACTGCTCCTGGACCCTGTGGTACATCCCAAAAAGTCAGATGCTTTGCTGCCATGTGCCTAATCATGCTGGTGATGGTCAGGCCGCTACTTTTGCTACCCCCTGGCCTTTTTTTAATTCTCTGCAGACTCTCCAAAAAACTGCCAGATTTGGGAAGACCTGTTGTACTGGCAACTTGCGTCGTGTTGCTGTTACGAGGAATGGTTGCCTGCCTTCTGTCTGCGAACACCACTCTGCATCTTCTGGCCTGTTGTGATGCTATGCCTCCCTCCTCCTATTCGCAGCTGTTCTCACTTTGCATGTCCTCCTGACAGGTTGGATCATCCACCACGTCGTCTTCCACTTCCGCATCCTGGTCCTCCTCCTGACTATCTGGCAATTGTGTCACATCATCGTCCACCTCTTGTGTGTGTACTAATGCGCCTCTATTTTTTCGTTTGCGTTAATCCATTAGCACACATTTTTATTTTTTAAATCTGTTTTTGTAATCTGTTTGCTTGCGTTTAGCTTTGGCCAATGAAGTGTTGTGAGTTTATATAAAAAATGGGCTGTTTCTTGTTCTTTCCGGATGCCATTTTGCCATCAATGTGTGTCGTGTCAGCAAGATGAGTGTGTGGCGCCCTGTGCCAGGTAGCCACAGGACCAACTAGTACACCAAGGGATTTCCACATCTGGTACCCACATACACACAACATCTTCCACTCAAGGTCTGTAGGGGGAGCACCACTAGTTGCTTGCTGCTATTAAGCCAGATCCCCTATAAATACAGGTGCTGGGGGCGGAGTTAGCAGAGTGTGCAGTTGCTAGGATATCTGTGAAGATTAGCTCAGAGCCTAGTGAGCAAAACTGGTTACCGGAGAAGTGCTAGACCCGAAACCAGTGCACTGCCAGAGCCAGTGTGAGAGTCAAGAGAGTGAGGACTGAAGGCAAAGGCGAGGAACAGTACAGCGGGGGTAGAGGAGCCATACCAGCTCACCCCAAGAGAACACCGGACACTAGAGTCTGACTCTGCAAGGGAGAGATTAGCCCAGCTGAGAATCCCAGTACACCACGGAGGCTTAGCTTCCCGGACACCCGCAGCACTCCCCATTTGAGAGCCAGGAGCCACAGAAGAGGTAGCAGTAGCCAAGTGAGAGCCCTCAGTGCAGCAACACGGGTGTGAGAGAGACAAGAGAGGTCAGGCCTGGTTCCACACACGCCAGAGTTCAGGACAAGGGAGCAGGACAAGAAGGCCTATAGCCCACTCAGTGTGGAAATCTCATAGTGCATCCTTTAACCTTGAAGTGTACCTGCAAACCACCAGTAAAGGTACAGAAAAGACTTTCTTGTGTGTTTCCCACACAGCAAAGACTGCGCTACCCTATTCCACCATTATACTCTTACAGCCCCGGGGACTCTGCTCCACCTGTAGGGAGCCATAACACCTTGCTGCCGCGGATCACCCCGGAGGCTCCAGAAGAAAACTCTATTTTCCTTCAAAAACTCCCCTTTTTATTGTCACCCCAAGGGCATAGAGTCGGGCACCGACCACCCGTAACATCCTTGCACCCAACCGCCTGAGATCTGAGTCCCCAGACCCTTGTGGGCCCAACAAGTGTGGCTTTGCTAGTGAGCTATTGGATAATGGCCTTACGACAACAGCAGAATCAATGTGAAATACAAAGGAGATATTGGGTGCATGCGATCAGTCATGTCTGTGAACAATATGGTGCTTTTCACAGACTGTATTCCCAACTGCGGGATTATCCAATCAAATTCCAAAGATGCCTTCGCATGTCCATTTCCACCTTTGATGTTGTCCTTTTGCTGATCGAGGATGATATTCGATGTCAGGACACACCATTTTGAAAATGTATTTCTCCAGAAAGATTAGTTGTGACCCTGAGATTCGCATATCCATAATGTATTTTGATTTCTGAACATGTGTTGCATTTGGCACATAAGAAAAAATGATTAAGTCCAAAAAAACGTTCAGGAGCAAAGGAGGCACAAAATGCAGCCTAAGAAAAACGAATTTGGAATGGAAAACACTTCCAAAAACGGATTGCCATGTTTGACCCTAACCTATGACCCTTCTTGTCTTGTCTTGTCTTCCTGCACATGTATATGTAGCATGATGGATAACTCTTTTTTTTGTTTATATACTAAACATGTCTTTGGCTGGGGTCACACATGCGAATCCGTTTTTGGAAGTGTTTTCCATGTCAAATCCATTTTTCCTAGACTGAATTTTGTTCCTCCTGTGCCCCTGAACATTTTTTGGACTTAGTCATTTCTTCTTAAAAACGCATATGCGTTATCGCATGCGTTAACATATGATACCTATATGTACCATGCATTAACGCATGCGTTTTCCCATAGGGCCCAATGTTAAAAAAGCATGCGTTTTTTTACTGCACACAAAAACGTTGCTAGCAGCGTTTTTTGGATGCAAAACAAAAAGGCATGCATTTTTGAAAGACGCAGTGACACTTAAGTGCACCATCCGTTAATGGATATGCGTTTTTAGACTTAGAAAAAAAGTCCATAAACTGATTCCAAAAATGGATCCAGGGTAAAACGGATGTCATGTGTGACCCTGGCCACAGTTATGTGTTATGTTGTTGCTAATTTGAAATAACTTCCTTCATATTCTAGATTTCTGGCTACTGGTGAATCTTTTGCCTCCCTACATTACCAGTTCCATATTGTAAATCCACTGTTTGTGCAATAATACATGAGACATGTCAAGTTATTTAAACCATATTAGAGCCTCTCGTGTTACTTCAACCAACAACAGCTCATTGCAGACAAGTTTCTCCAAGTTGCAAATTTCCCGCCTTGGATGGTAATCATATACATATTCAGAGACCTGAACATAGTGGATCTTTGTAATCTTTGTAGTACAATTATAAAAAATATTTCTCAATTGTTCTCATGGAGATAGCTGATGCAAGATACCGCTTGGTAGCTGTTTACATTGGGGCATATGGCCATATAAATGATTCGCAGACCTTTAAAAATAGAAACATATAGAAACGTCTGAGAACAAACCAATTTGACATTCCGCCATCACGACCTCTGCCAGGCTCTAAAGGACCAAGCTTTCCATTAGTTTTAGTGGCTGATCAGGCCTTTCAACCTTGCAACGATCTGCTGAAACCTTATGCCAGGAGGACCTTAGCTCACAAAGTCGCATATTCAATTGTTTGAGTCTGGCAAGGTGTTAAGTGGAATGCATGTTTGGACTTATGACATCAAAGTGGCACATACTGTACATTTGACATGCATCCAACTACAACACAAAAATGTGGATTGTGTTGTTATGGCTTGTGTCTGTCTCCACAATTTTTTGTTTCCTCATGATATACTCCTCATCGATCAAAATGACTGTGAATCTGACCAGACTAGTGTGGAGTATGCAACAGTCAGATCAAGTAATACCGTAATGCGAATTAGAGATAATTTTGCTGAATATTTCCTGACTGAAGCGGGCCGAATTCCACAGATTTGTGACAAATGTTAAATTAGCTTAATGTGTAGTTTCTTCACTGACATTTCACACTTTGGTAAGAATTCAAGTAATGTCTTGGTTTAGACTGAGTGGCCATGCTCACAATTTTATTTACATTTTTACTGTGTTGAAAAGAAATCATTATGTGTGTGTTAAGAATCTACAAATAATTATTCATAAGGTCATGATTGATGGTCACTTGAGACAGGGCCGTATCTAGGGGGGCGCTGGCAGGGCATGAGCCCCAGGCACCAGGGAGAAAGGACACTGCTGGGCTCCCTCCTGCAGCACCCGCGGTTTCCACTGCCAGCCGCATATTGCGCTTTTCCCCCCCGCAGTGAGAGCCGACATTCATTTCCATTTGTACTCTGTGCTGAGAGGACCTGTGCTGATGTCAAGGAGGGGTGGAATCAGGGGTCACATGATCAGCTCCTCTGTGTATACAGGACTGAGGATGCTGTTGTGCTGTTTGTCATGATAGGTGGATAAGGTGAAGGTTATGAGTGGGGTCAGGAGGGATTTACAGTGTGGATGTAGCAGGAGCCATGTGTGTACGAGGTGTATGGAGCGGAGCCGCATGTATACTAGGTGTATGGAGCTGAGCAGAGTGTTTACGAGGTGTACTGAGCGGAGCCGCATTAGTACAAGGTGTACGCAGCAGAGCCAGGTGTGTACAAGGTGTACGGAGTGGAGCCAGGTGTGTACGAGGTGTACAGAATGGAGCCATGTGTGTACGAGGTGTACAGAGTGGTACGAGTGTGTACGAGATGTACGGAGCAGAGCCGCGTGTGTACGAGGTGTACGTAGCGGAGCCAGGTGTGTACAGAGCGGAGCCAGTTGTGTACGAGGTGAGCGGAGCCGCGTGTGTACGAGGTGGGGGGCACTTTTGTTGGCATCACATTTTATAGCTGTAACGAAAGGGGAATCAAAGGGCTTCAATAGGAGGAAAATTACTTTGTAAGGGCTGCAAAGTTGTGAGATATGTTATTATGTGACCCAGGCAAATATTTTTTTGGGGAGGCATTAAGAACTTCTACAAGGGGCCCCATGATTTCGATGTAGGTCCCTCGTGCAGGATGCCTTGCCGTCTGCTGCAGGACTGATTGGCCATAACTTACACACCAGGTCCAGTGCCGCCCCTCGGTATATACAGGCATCCAGCCATGTTTCTCTTGAGCGGCAGTTGATCGGTGGCGCTCGTTCCCCTTCCGAGTATCACATCCTTTGCTCAACCTAATTGGACTGCCCCTGCTATTGGCTCTGGACAACCCCGTGTGCGGTGCATGTGATTGGCTCAGCATTTTGGGAGAAGGAGGCATGGTCTGTTGGGGAAGCTGCGCCATTTTCCCATCTCAGTATAGTGGCGGCTTGTTGATGCTAAGACTGCAGATCATTGAATGTGGTGTGTGTATGATGCTGAGTGGTGCACATGTCTGACTACTCAGTGCCAGGCAGCAGCCACATTGGAGCTAACCAGTATGGACACAGTATGAGGAGTAAGGGGGATGGATGTGGCACAGTTTATGTAGTGAGGGGGGATCAGTATGGACACAGTATGAGAAGTAAAGGGGATGGATGTGGCACAGTATATGTAGTGAGGGGGGATCAGTATGGTCACAGTATGAGGAGTGACAAAGGGATGGCTGAAGCACAGTACGTAGAGTGAGGGGGGATTGGTGTGGACACAGTATGGGGAGGGAGAAGGGATGGCTGCTGACACAGTATGAGGAGTGAGAGGGGATGGGTGTGAACACAGTATTGGAGTGAGGGAGGATGGCTGCTGACACAGTATGGGGAGGCAGGAGGGAATAGCTGTAGATACAGTATGTAGAGTGAGAAAGGGATGAAGAAATTAAGAAACAGTAGGGGATGAGAAAAATGTAAAGGGGCACAGAATAGAGACTGAGCATGTGTGGAGCTGTATGGAGAGGGGGCAGCATGCGGGGACAGTATGTCGAGTTTGGTGAGGTAGAACAGTGTCAACCATGGGCAGTATAGAAGGATACAGTGTAGAGGATAGAGTGACCAGGGAGACCAGTATGGAAAGGAGAGGGCAGTGTGATGAGGGGGCAGTGTAAAGGGCATGCGCCAGAAGAGGGATAGTGTGTAAACCATATTTTGTGTAGGGAACAGTGAGAAGGAGCAATTATTTATTCCGGGTCACAGCGTAGGACAGATATTTTTAGTCAGGAAAATGTTGATCATTCTGCTATTGTTAAGGATATCGTGCCGGGATGTGCTGAAGACCAGAGAAGATGGAAATCTACAGATACGAGCTGTGGATGTCAAAAGTCATGATGCCTGCACAAGATGAAGAAAAGAAAAAGACGACCCCGATCAGAGACAAGGTCATCTATAAAGTACCATGGATGTAAATGATTATTTGTGATAATGACTAATTCTCATTAGTGCTGTGGTTCCTGTATGCTTTTATTGACAGCTGGTAACAACAGCTCCCAGTATGTCTTCACCATTGCTAATGATGTAGTAGGAGTTGTAAGTTCATGCAGTACATTTGTGTATGGTCTGACCTGACATTACAATTGTTTTAACATGTACTGATGGTAGTTCTGATGTTGAATTTTGGTACTGATGAGGATTGTGATTTCTGTACTGATAGGGGTTATATGGATGTATTTCAGTACCTCTAGTGGTTCTGGTGATGTAGTTTTGTGTTGTTAATTGTTCGGATCCTGTACACATCTAAGTATCCATAACTTGTAAGCTTTCTTGATACATGGCTATGTTAATAAAGTGTTGTGCATTCTAACAAGTTAAGCGTTCTATGTATTTATTTGTTAGAAGCATTAAATTGCTTGTCCCAAGCTTGTGATGAGTCTGCAGTCACTCGGTGTGTCTCCATGTGACTGCAGACTTCTGAATTCTCACAGAGCGCACTCTGCCTGCTGTCAGGATTGTGTGGTGGCGGGGGTGAGAGTTGAAGGTCACGTAACAATAGGTATGCAATTTACATACATGCAGTCACGTGCTGACTAGACATGCGAGGCTTCGATGAATTAAATGAATTGAGCGAAGTTGGACGCGTCTAGTCAGAATATGGCTAGAAGTATATAAATCCCACACTTGTGTTCACATGACCGTCCAAAGTTACCATTGATATGGGAGAATCCTGAAAGTGTGCAGTGCATGCGCCATGAGAATTCGGAGGCCTGCAGGCACCTAGACTTTTATCTCAAACCTGGACAAGCCCTTTAATTACAACATTAAACACGTTAGCCCACTCCTAACAACGTGTAATATACTCCTGCAGTCAATGTACCTGTAAGTGTAAAAAATTGCATATGGATGATTGGTCACATGACGTCTACTCAGACCACCGGGGGGATGGCGCCAAACTGAACTCTTGCCCCGGGTGCCAGAAAACCTAGATACACCTCTGCTTCAGATGTGAAGTGAATGTGTATTTAAAAAAAATGTGCATGAATAATGCTCAGTCTCCAAAATAGACCTACTTATCTCTAAAAATTTCAAATCATGGTTTTCTTTTGCGCTGTGTTATTTTTAGTTTTCCACCAACATTGTAGACACCAAAGAACTTCCATTGTGGCGGAGAAGGCTTTTGTCCGATAATTACAAAGTGATAGCATACTTCATTGAACTACGCCTACACAAGAAATGAAGGAAGTTCTGGACTCCAGACAAAGATCTTCAAAACATCAAAGGTTTCTTTATTCGGTTCCCATTAAAACATTACAGAATGCACCATAAACCATGTTGGCAGAGCCTTACCCTGTTATCCTATTTTTTTTTTTTTTTTATTTCCTGTCTGGTGTTGAGCCCCAGGCCCTGGGGTACTCAGGCATCAGGCTCGGTGGGTGCTTTTGCGGGGATGTCACGGGTGGCAGCACCTGAGCCCGTGGCCTGGGTGACACTTCACAAAAGGATTATTTACAGGGGTAAGAGTTTGTCATGTGACGCAGGCTGTAGTACCTGGTGATGGGTCACCAGCGCCACCACAGTCTGCTCGAGGTAGATGGTAGTGCGGCTGAGATGGCAAAGCTCCTACAGGTAGAGCTGGTCCTCCGGGGCAGCATTCCTGAAAACAAGCAGATTGATGGAGAAAACCACACACGGGCAAAGTCACTTTCTCCCGGGTACTTTACTGTACACCTTTAGCAGCAACATACAAAGTCCACAGTTCAGCATCTGACGTTAAAATAATAGGTGACTCAACAGGTGGCTGCAAGTGGATCCCAGGTGGTATGGTGGAACTCGTGGTGTACCTGAGTTGACGAACCCGTGTATAGAAAAAGAATAGAAAGCATGTATCCTGACCGGGATCAGGGTTTTATAGAAAAAAGACTCATATAAGTAGTCAAAAAATTTTATTTATTGTGCATATATACAGAAACAGGAAACAAACGAACAATTAAAAACCATTAAAAGGTGGGAACCACCGAGAAGCTATAGCCTTGTATTATCTATCATAATATACCAAACAATGATAGTACAGCAGTATACACTGCTTATAATGAGAGGATGATGAGAGAAACTCTGGTAGTGGAATAGCAGACTCTGTCACAAAAGAATCAATAAACCCATCAAAGGAATATATAATACAAAAAGATGTGCTACTGGTAATCACGCACAAAACCAAATCAGAGGTGCATGCCTATTAAATGAAGATTTGGAGTAAAAGGATAAAGAGGCAACTGACTAAACCTCTAGATTCCTGTAAAGGGAGGACAGACATTTATCATTGAATCCTCAATCACCATATGCATAAGGAATAATGTCACTTAGATATGAGCTCCCCTATCTTTGGGGGAGGACAGAGCCAACCTATATTGATACATTATTATGTTGAACCAACAGTCCCTAAAAAGGAAAAGAAGAAGATAAGAGGTAAATGGTAGGACTTCAAGTGCACTAATCAGTGTCACTATGTCCGAAAATAATTACCAGAGGTATCATCATCCATAAGACAAGGCAAATAGTACGCTCGACACCCGACGCGTGTCGCCGCCTGACAGACGGCTTCCTATGGGGGAGAGCCTGCTTGTTACCTGTTTCAGAAGATTTAATATACTGTGGAATGAATAAGCCCACCTGCGAGTCATTCCCGGATTGAGTTGACGAACCCGTGTCCTTTCTTCCTCACCTAGGAGGAGTTTATACCCAATGGCTCCATGTAGGTAGTATTGGGGGTCCTCGCCCTCGTGGTGAGGAAGCAGGCAGACCGCTCCATCTGGAAGGGTGCTGTGGTGATATACAGACCACAGCAGCCGGTTGCTGACTGCAAAGCTAGACCTTGGCCGGATCCTCGGGATCGGCCTTCCCGTGGTGGACTGGAGAATCCCCTAGAGTATGGTCGCTCCACGCTGGGGTTCTCCCTTTCTCTCTAGGGCCTTGACTCCGCTCGTCGGGCGTCCTCTTTCAGGATCTCCTCAAGACCCTCTTTCTCCTTTCCTCCGGATCAGCTTGAAACTGTCCGGGTAACCCTTCCGCCTCGTTCCACACTCTTTCCAGCTGTCCCGACTCCTCTCCTCCTCCTCCAAATAACCGCTCTTCATCTCCCCTAGAAGTAAATATATATCCCTTCCGGGTAACCTCCTACCGCTCAGCTAATGTGGGAGTGCCGGAATAGAGCCCACCCACCAACCTAGGGTCCACTTGCAGCTGAAGAAATTACACCTCTTTTACGGGTGTAATACACCTCTGTGACGCCTGACTATGTGGGGCGCAAAACGGGCGTACAGGATAGACACCCTCCCATGAAATGAGTGTGAATATTTACCGTATATACTCGTGTATAAGCCGTCTTTTTCAGCCCAAAAATTGGGCTGAAAAGTCCCCCCTCGGCTTATACGCGAGTCATATACACTATAGTGTGGTGGGGGCTGTGTCCGGGCACTGCAGGAGGCAGGAGGGGGAGGCTGCAGAATGAGCGGCACGTCACGTGGTGCTGCTCATTAATTATGCATGGGGAGCAGCGCATAGTACATTGCTGCTCCCCTGCACAGTATAGCCTCTCCCGCTGTCTCACCACCCCCCGATGTATACAGAGGCACCCCATGTATACAGAGGCCCCCCCAGCAGTGATCTAACTCACCCTGGGTCTACAGGCACCGGGTCCAGGAACTGCTCCGTCCATGAGCCCCGCGGCTTCTAATACAGGAGTCCTCCCCACTCTTCCTGCTTGAATGTAATCATGTGACCCGCAGTCACATGATCGCAATCAAGCAGGAAGTGCGGGGAGGACGCCGGTATTAGAAGCCGCGGGGCACACAGACAGAGCAGCTGGAGGACCCGGGTGCCTGCAGACCCAGGGTGAGTTAGATCACTGCTGGGGGGCCTCTGTATACATGGGGGGCGGTGAGACAGCAGGTGAGCTTTATACCAGTGCTGGGCCTGTATACCAGTCCTGGGGGCTGTATAGCACTGCTGAGGGGCCTGTATACCACTTCTGGGCCTGGATACCAGTCCTAGGGGCTGTATAGCACTGCCAAGGGGCCTGTATACCACTGCTGGGGCTGTATACCACTGCGGGGGCTGTATACCACTGCTGGGGGCTGTATAGCACTGCTGAGGGGCCTGTATTCCACTGCTGGGCCTGTATACCAGTCCTGGGGGCTGTATAGCACTGCTGAGTGGCCTGTATACCACTGCTGGGCCTTTATACCACTGATGAGGGGCCTGTAAACCACTGATGAGGGGCCTGTATACCACTGCTGGGGACTGTATATCAGTGATGGCGGCAACTGTATACTAGTTATGGCCACTATATACCAGTGATGGCTGCTATATACAGGGATGGTGGGCTATATACCAGTGATAGGGGGCTTTATAACAGGACGGTGGTCTGCTGCATTGGTAGTTTACTGTTTCTATTTAAAATAAAAGTTCAACATTTTATTTGTATTGTGAGGCACCGCCGGCATGGTCCACATGGCCGGGGCGCGTCACATGCAGGATCGAGGTATGATCCTGTGCACACTGGCCGGTTTGACTGATCATGCTGTGTGAACCAACTGTGAACGCAGGGTTTCATGAGCCTAATGAGCGGCAGTGAGAGTGGGATGAGATCCATGAGGAATAGTATGTAATGAGTGAGTGCTGACAACCCGGAACACAGGGAGTTAACCTGAGCTGTGTGAAAGGCTGATTAACAGCAGCTAAGGGGGTGTGTCCATGTGGGAGTGGCTGGCACGATAAGAGGCTGCCAGCTGAGTGATTACAGATGAGACCCATTTTCAGCCAGACATCAGCCTGAGAGGATGTGGGCTGATTACCAGCCGGAGAGCTGAGCAGAGCCAGTCTGTGTGAGGGACTGGGAATGCAAGTCCATGCCGCCATTTTGAGATGGTGAAGGGAGCATGCTAGCTCCATGCCGGTGCCGAGGTCCGAGGTTGTGAGCACCTGGTGGGGAAGCCATGGCTGAACCCGGTGGAGACTGGTCCGGGCGTGGAGGGAACCACGTCCGGGAAAGGAGCCTTGGGGGATGCTTGGTGGACCCGTTATACAGGTAGTGAGACCCGGATCCATGCCCGGTAAGACAGCGGTTCCCGTGTAACGGAGTGAGCCGTGTGTGAGTAATGCCAGGCGGGCATAGACCGCCTTTGGGTCCGAGTCAGAGTGCTCAGTTAAAGGACCTGATGAAACAATGTGTTTAACTATGTGTATGAGGGCTTAGGTAATGGCCCTGAATGAGAGATGATGGCCTATATGTAAGACCCATGTATAATGATGTGGGGAGAGAGTGACCCAGCTAGTATGGATGATGTTGGAGGCGTTCCGTCCTTGGGACGAGAGGGAGGCTTGCCCTGCTGCATGCAGAGGGTACCCGTCCCTCAACCACGACCTCTAATAGGTGTATGTGTACCTGTGGTGCCAGACACAGGGGTAAGAGGGCTCCTAGTAGGTATCGGATGAGGTTCCCGTGTACTATGGTTTGCCAGTCCCTGTAATGGGCCATGGAGGGGCCACAGTCCATGGATGTGGGCTGTGAGCAGGTGTGTGATCCATGGACGTTTGAATGATGGATCACATACGGTGTGTAAGGTCCCGGTCAGGCAGGATTCCTGACTACGGGTGAATGTTTATCATCATGCTGGGGGGGACTAAAGCCAGGCGGCAGGTACCGCCATTGGGACCCACAGGGCCCGTTGAGGCGTATGTAACGAAGGTCAGAAGCAGGGGTTAGAAGGGCTCCCGTACTGGGTAACGCGTGGTTAGGCCGGAGGCCGCAGCCCCACGGGTTACTAGGGTTTGCCAATCCCTGTTATGAACCCGGAGGGGTCATCATCGTACTGTAACGTATGTATAGTGTAAGTGGGCCGGAGGCCGTAGCCACCATGGGAGCTGTTAGTAGAGATCCAATGGGGATAGAGATGGTTACAGGTCCCGGGTTACTATAAAACGTTATGTGCAATATAAGTGTTATGTGATGTTAAATGTAAATGTATGGTGTATTTATGTAAAGTGTTTTTAATCAATGTGATATGTGTCAAACATGCTACCCGGGTTATGTTGTTAATATGTGAAAATAAACGGGTAGACATTGGTTAAACTTATAAACACGTGTTGTTGTCGTTTTGCAAGCGGGTTCCCCGGTTGCTACCTCACAGTATCTATTTTCATTTTTAAAATTTTTCAGTACCGGTAGCTGCTGCATTGTCCACCCTAGGCTTATACGCGAGTTAATAGGTTTTCCCAGTTTTTGGGGGCAAAAGTAGGGGGGTCGGCTTATACACGGGTCGGCTTATACACGAGTATATACGGTAACCTGTTATCCTATTTTTTTTTTATTTATGCCTACACAAACCTATGATATTTTATGTGTTAAATCGTGATGTAAATGTTTGTTTTGTTTTTTTTAAAAAATCACCATAATCATCTCATCTGTTCAAATATTTTCTGAAGCAAATAAAAAAAAAACTGTTTATATCTTCAAAGTGTTTACTTTTTTTGCCATTACAATAACTGAAAATAAGGTAAGCATCATAATTTAACGTTCAGCAGGAACATATTTCACAACAAAAGTTGTATCAAAATTTACAATCCACCAAAACCTTTACAATACAAACATTACACAGATGTCTGCAAACATATATTTGAAGGAAAGCTCTTCATGTAGAACAACAAGTTTGGTAACCTTGTAAACCCACATTATTGCTCGACATACTATTAAATTGGAAATATGACCAATTTCAGAAGAAATGTCCTGAAACTTGGCCTTTGCCCAGCCTAATTACTGATGACTTAATGCCAACAAAACAAAGACAGCAGCAGACATCTAGCAGGTAATGTGTTTTTGGCCAATTAATCTGAGTTATTGTTTGTCCTGATGGTCACAACAGTGGTCTAGATCAATGGGTCTTTCAATTCCGAATTCCGAAACAATTTAGTCGCCCACAGAATTATAGGCTACGGTTTGCTGGTATTTTTTGAAGTATGGGGACATAAGACAACAAAAACAGTTGCCATCCATTGCCAGCATACAACACCTCTTTTTGTTGCATGTCAAGCACTTGTCTGTAGCTTTCTCGAAGTTCATTATTGAAATATTCTTCAAGGTGTTATATGCCAGCAATGACAATGGATTCTAATTGGTCCTGTTTGTTGGGTCTTTTTTGTGTACAGTGTTGTCGCAGTCATACAGTAAGACCAGCAACCAATGAGGGTGGATAAGATGTAGTAGCCAACAAACCCGGCCATTCGCAACTCACTGGCAAATTTTGAGTGTCCATTTTTGGCTGGTTATTTATGGTTACCGTGTCTTCAACACCACTTTGAACCAGGTCTTCTGGTGGTGGTGCTGTGCTGCATGTTGTACAAACAGCAAAATAGAGGTTTTGGTGTTATTTCAGATTTTAAAACATTAGGGGGTTAAAGAAAAATGTGGTCATCGTTACAAATATTTCTGGTACCTTCTAGTTTGTACAGTTTTGGCCAGAAACATTAATTGCTTATAACATACATATTCTTTGGGCCGTGCAACCCCCAACCCACTCTTAAACTTAAGATTTTCATGATAGTCGTTGACAAATCAGTCATGAATTGACCA
>JARQOC010000006.1:265121978-265230523 GCA_033576535.1 Allobates femoralis | reverse complement strand
ACATTGATTCTGCTGTCGTCGTAAGGCCATTATCCAATAGCTCACTAGCAAAGCCACACTTGTTGGGCCCACAAGGGTCTGGGGACTCAGATCTCAGGCGGTTGGGTGCAAGGATGTTACGGGAGGTCAGTGCCCGACTCTATGCCCTTGGGGTGACAATAAAAAGGGGAGTTTTTGAAGGAAAATAGAGTTTTCTGCTGGAGCCTCCGGGGTGATCGGCGGCAGCAAGGTGTTATGACTCCCTACAGGTGGAGCGGAGTCCCCGGGGCTGTAAGACTATAATGGTGGAATAGGGTAGCGCAGTCTTTGCTGTGTGGGAAACACACAAGAAAGTCTTTTCTGTACCTTTACTGGTGTTTTGCAGGTACACTTCAAGGGTTAAAGGATGCACTATGAGATTTCCACACTGAGTGGGCTATAGGCCTTCTTGTCCTGCTCCCTTGTCCTGAAGTCTGGCGTGTGTGGAACCAGGCCTGACCTCTCTTGTCTCTCTCACACCCATGTTGCTGCACTGAGGACTCTCACTTGGCTACTGCTACCTCTTCTGTGGCTCCTGGCTCTCAAATGGGGAGTGCTGCGGGTGTCCGGGAAGCTAAGTCTCCGTGGTGTACTGGGATTCTCAGCTGGGCTAATCTCTCCCTTGCAGAGTCAGACTCTAGTGTCCGGTGTTCTCTTGGGGTGAGCTGGTATGGCTCCTCTACCCCGCTGTACTGTTCCTCGCCTTTGCATTCGGTTCTCACTCTCTTGACTCTCACACTGGCTCTGGCGGTGCACTGGTTTCGGGCCTAGCACTTCTCCGGTAACCAGTTTGCTCACTAGGCTCTGAGCTAATCTTCACAGTTATCCTAGCGACTGCACACTCTGCTAACTCCGCCCCCAGCACCTGTATTTATAGGGGATCTGGCTTAATAGCAGCAAGCAACTAGTTGTGCTCCCCCTACAGACCTTGAGTGGAAGATGTTGTGTGTATGTGGGTACCAGATGTGGAAATCCCTTGGTGTACTAGTTGGTCCTGTGGCTACCTGGCACAGGGCGCCACACACTCATCTTGCTGACACGACACACTATGATGGCAAAATGGCATCCGGAAAGAACAAGAAACAGCCCATTTTTTATATAAACTCACAACACTTCATTGGCCAAAGCTAAACGCAAGCAAACAGATTACAAAAACAGATTTAAAAAATAAAAATGTGTGCTAATGGATTAACGCAAACGAAAAAAAAGAGGCGCATTAGTACACACACAAAAGGTGGACGATGATGTGACACAATTGCCAGATAGTCAGGAGGAGGACCAGGATGCGGAAGTGGAAGACGACGTAGTGGATGATCCAACCTGTCAGGAGGACATGCAGAGTGAGAACAGCTGCGAATAGGAGGAGGGAGGCTTAGCATCACAACAGGCCAGAAGATGCAGAGTGGTGTTTGCAGACAGAAGGCAGGCAACCATTCCTCATAACAGCAACACGACGCAAGTTGCCAGTACAACAGGTCTTCCCAAATCTGGCAGTTTTTTGGAGAGTCTGCAGAGAATTCAAAAAAAGGCCAGGGGGTAGCAAAAGTAGTGGCCTGACCATCACCAGCATGATTAGGCACATGGCAGCAAAGCATCTGACTTTTTGGGATGTACCACAGGGTCCAGGAGCAGTGTCTCCGGGTGACACCTCTGATTCTTCCACTGTTGTAAGTCAATCCCCTTTCCATAATGCGTGTGAACACTCACAGTTTGTTTAAGAAGCCAGCACCTCCTGCCGCGGATACGCTAATTCCAGTGTTCCTGGGGGGCCCCTGGAGTCAGAACTTCTCTCCTCCTTGCTGAACACGCTGTAATCTTGGTGCCTGGCCTCCTATTAGCAGCACAACGTCACTTCCAGTTTCAATATCAAGTAGGAGCCAACACAGAATTATTTTTGCAGCCTTTATTTTTTCTTCTTGAGGTATTTTACAAAGTGGAGGGTGCGGGAGGGAGGACGGGGGGTATGGGCTGCTCCCCTGTCCTCCCTCCCGCACCCTCCACTTTGTAAGACCCCACAAGAAGAAAAAATAAAGGCTGCAAAAAGAATCCTGTGTGCGGCTCCTACTTGATATTGAAATCATTGTGCATGTGAAGATGCCTCCTGTCCTGCATCTGCTGTTGCACAATCAGAAATGCTACCATCATCAACCATGTCCTTGCTCCAGCGCTGCATTCAGATATCAATACCCCAGCCATTGGTATGCAAGCGCAAATACGTTGCCAATGCCCCACACGCCACACTCCTAAATGCGCACATTTCGCGACTGCTTGTGCTGGAAATGTTGCCTTTTAGGCTAGTGGAGACGGAAGCATTCCTCAACCTGATGGCTGCCGCCGTCCCTCGTTACTCGGTCCCCAACCGCCACTATTTCTCCCTGTGTGCCGTCCCCGCATTACACAAGCAGGTGTACCAAAACATTAGCCGTGCCCTTAATTTCTGCTGTTTCCGGCAAAGTCCACCTAACCACAGACACGTGGACAAGTGCTTGTGGGCAGGGACGATACATCTCACTGACGGCACACTGGGTTAATATAGTGGAAGCAGGAACCCAGTTGAACCTTTGGACGGAACACGTCCTCTCGACGCAAAGGATTGCGGGCCCTAATTCAATCAGGGTTGCATCCACGGTTCTGGAATGTCATCCTCCTCAGCCTCCTCCTCCTCCTCTTCAGCCTCTACAACAGTCCCAAGCTAGAAGGTCTGCAGCACTGCCTCGGCCAAATGGCAATAGGTTGTGCTGAAGCTAATATGCATAGGTGACAAACCCCACAATGCTGATGAGTTGTGGAGGGATCATTATCACCAATTCTCATAAACTGAGGAAAAATGGTAAATGTATTGTTTAAGGCCAAGAAAAAGACTATTGAAGGAACCACATATATTTGGCAATGGCTTGTTTGAGCCAACAAAAAGTATTTTAGGGGAAACAGAAAGATTTGGCAATAATTTGGTTGAAGCCCAAAAAAATGCCTTTTTAGGAGAAACACAAAGATTTGATACTCACTAGTGAGGAACGAGCACTAAAATGCTCGGGTGCTCGATGCTCAGGTACTCTACCCGAGCACTGAGCCCAATGTTATCCTATGGGAGACCCGAGCATTTTTCTGGCATGACCCCCGGCAGCCTGGATAAACCCTGAAAATGTCACAAAAGTATAACAACAGTGCTCAAATGACATGGGAATAGCATGGGGAAGACCACTTTCAGCATTTCTGACTCCAGGTCACTGCTGTGAACAATGTTGTCTGAGTATCACGCCACTTTTACGGACTCACAATAAAACGTCCAAAAATTAAACCAAAATGCATTTTCCTGGGAAAATGTTAAGGGTTCATACTCATTTGTGACACAGTGTTGCTGTATGATAGTTGTTTGGATTACATGAAAGATTAAAAAAAAAAATGCATGGCACTCAGATGCCCCTGGGAAGAGATGTGGATGAGGGCATCTTTAAATAATGTGCCCATTAATAGAAAGTGGGTCTTTTCTGGTATTGCCCTAGGCAGGGCTGCCAAAAATTGGGAGGCACTTCGATGCCCCTGGGAAGAGACGTAGATGAGAGCCTCTTTAAATATGGATCTCCGTATTAGGAAGTGTGTAATTTCTAGTATTGCCCTAGGCAGGGCTGCCAAACATTAGGAAGCACTCCGATGCCCCTGGGAAGAGACGTGGATGAGGGCATCTTTAAATAATGTGCCCATTAATAGAAAGTGGGTCTTTTCTTGTATTGCCTAGACAGGGCTGCCAATCATTGGAACGCTCAATGCCCCTGGGAAGAGACGTGGATGAGGGCCTATTTAAATAATGTGCTCATTAATAGAAAGTGGATCTTTTCTGGTATTGCCCTAGGCAGGACTGCCAAAAATTGGGAGGCACTCTGATGCCCCTGGGAAGAGACATGGAGGAGAGCTTCTTTAAATATTGTTCCCATTACAAAGGATCGGGTCTCTTATACTTGTAATGCCCATGCACTAAGTATAGACTAAAATATTTACCCCTGGGTGGTACACATGAACCTACTGCCTAACTTTTTAACGGTTTGGGGCATCATAAACAACATGTAAATAAAATATATTTTCGTGGCATCATGAACCACGGTCGCCCTCATGATACCGGTGTTGGCGGATGAGAAAAAGAAGAAGGAGGATTACAGCAAAGTGCCCAAATCAGGAAATGTGTACTCATGTGTAGGTGTGAGGAGGGGTATGGGAATATACATCCCCAATAAATACAATGGCTTCAACTTTACATTACGCTGCTATCATTTGGTGGTGTGCTGAAGTCAAGCCCAATCAAACCCTTGGTCATCTTGATCAGAGTCAGCCTGTCAACATTTTCATTTGACAGGCTGGTGCGTTTATCAGTATTGATTCCACCGGCGGCACTAAGAACCTTGGCGACCATACAAAAGTCCTCCGGGATTCCTCTGTGCCTTATAATTTTTGGGTATTGAAGCTGGACATGTGGCATGAATTGGCTCTCCGCCTTGGAAGTCCTGGCCTGCCCTGCCGCTAGCATTTTGTCAGAGCGGGTTCTTAGTTTCGCCGGTGGAATCATTACTGATAAACGCACCAGCCTGTCAACTGAAAATGTTGACAGGCTGACTCTGATCAAGATGACCAAGGGTTCGATTGGGCCTGACTTCAGCACACCACCAAATGGATGCCTGAGGAAGTGGCTATGAGCACGAAACACGTGTAGGCAAAATAAACAGAGTGTGTTTACTCTGTGTTTATCTTTGTGGTCAGCGCGGCATTTGATTCCAGCTCTTTATCACTCTTTTCTGGATTCTATAGGATAACATTGGGCTCAGTGCTCGGGTTGAGTTCTGAGCATCTCGAGATGCTCGACCTGAGCACCGAGCACCAGAGCATTTAAGTGCTCGTTCCTCACTAGTGAGTATCAAATCTTTGTGTTTCTCCTAAAAAGGCATTTTTTTGGGCTTCAACCAAATTTATTGCCAAATCTTTCTGTTTCCCTAAAATACTTTTTGTTGGCTCAAACAAGCCATGCCAAATATACGTGGTTCCTTCAAAAGTCTTTTTCTTGGCCTTAAACATTACATTTACCATTTTACCTCAGTTTATGAGAATTGGTGATAATGATCCCTCCACTTTACACCCCCATGGATGTTTTAATGTAATAGGAAACATTTTTTTTCCATTTTCTCCTGTGTAAATCTAGGGTGAGTCTTATAGTAAGGTGCATCTTATACTGTAGTCCAAAAAATATGGTAAGTTTGTGAGTGTAAAAAAAAATGTGTAAAAGTTAAAAGGGTATGAATACTTTTTCTAGGCACAGTATGTGGATGCAAATTGACCTTTACAGATTGTGTAACTCAGAATAAAAATCAAAGTTCTTGCAGGATTCATTGCAATTTTACATTTACTTGAATGTATTTTTCCTTAAGAAAAGTAGAAAGTGGTTTTAGTTATCACCTAGCAATTCACTGCAAACAGTTTGCTTAGTATACAGCAAAGGGACTATTAGGAGTTACTGGCATCCAGCTACCCCGCTTACTGTTTGCATTGCACCATCTGATGAGATCATTGAAGCATATCTTGTTGAATGCACCCAGGCCGTGAAGAAAGCCAAGACAGTTTAAAACTAACGTGAACACCATATTGCTTTATGATCATAATAAAGTATTCATGATAAACTCAGGTTGTATTAAAGATCCTGCAGACTACTCCTAAGGGTTATTGGTGGAAGAATTCTAAATGGTTGAGTGGTGTTGAAAATGGCAAAGAATTTAAAATGAAACAGATGCTCGTTGATAGCTCTGTGAACACAAAACTCGGAAAGAAACGGGAATGAATATGTTTTCTCCTCCTATCATATTATAACAGACGGACAGTCTCATTTGCATTCCCTTTACTCCCTGTCTTATCTCTGACCTTTCTTCTAAAGGTATTCATAGAGGGAAATGTCAGTTTATCTACCTGCTGTGCTCCCATCTGTCTTTCCAATGCATGAATGCACACAAAATTATATTTCCTTTGCAAAACTTAAATGGCAGAAGTGCTTGCTGGACTCTTTTTACAAACAGCAAAATAATCCAGTCTTATTATTCAGTTTACAATAAAAAAGGAACATAATTTCACATCTGTATGGTTTCACTAGTAACAGGTGTTTGACAAAGCCGCTTTCAGTTCTGGCTTATTGTCTAATATTCCACAGACGTCCATGCCCCCACCTTCCTCATCAGTCTTGTCTTAAGCTCTTTGCCTTTGCTATTCAGCAGGGATGTGTCAGACTATAATCTTTAAATCATTTATACATTGGAATATATAAAGTATATATGTCTCCTGAGATCAGACTTGAACTCAAGCGGGTTCTCACAGCTGTGTTCTGTTGTATGAGCAAATCATTGAGGTTGTTCAAATGTTTACTGTTCTCATGATTAATTGTGTTTTCTTTTAAACACCAATTTTAACATAAAAGAATTATTACCATTTTTGGACTTTGGCAAAACTCAGATCAACGCTAATCGTGATCTATGAAGGCCATTGTCCAGGGGCCTTTTGCAATTTATAGAAGAATGGGATTCTGGGGTATACTGCTACTATAGAACTATAACATAGTTTCTGAAAAATAAAATAGTGTAAAATACTAAACAACGACAAACCATATAGTGCCCACAAAAAACTGCCATTTTCAGTGAATATATAATGAGGGCACTAGAATGTTCCAGATCTTTGTAATACTAAAATCGAATCGGTCAGTAGGATCATTCATCCCAAGCCTGGGCATGCAGGTCATTGAAAGTTGAACAAAATGATATCTTGGTCTCTGTGATCTAATGTCTTAAGGCAGCTTCAGATGCTAGGATCTCGTGAACAATAATGTTGAAACGTCACGGATTTGTGATCGTTCAATCGATATCGTTAGTGCGTCGTTGCGTGTAAACGAACAATGTAGGAAGGAAAAATCGTTGGATCATTCATCCAAAATTTGAGATCCGGACCTCAAATCTATCGTTCGTCGTCCAATTAATGTCCTGGGAAGCAGCAACATCGTTCAGTGTGACACCTTTTTGAACGATGTCGTTCATATTTTTCCAACTCCGGCCACTTTGTTAAATCGTACAAACATTCTTCTCCAAATAGCTGGAGCGTTGCCAAATTTAAGATCATTAACGATATCCTTGCGTGTGACAATGCACTAACAATGTCGGAAGGATCGCAGTCACGTGACATAGCTAACGATCTCGTTCACCTATATCCTAGCGTGTGAAGCAGCCTTTATTCCAGAGAAATTTAAATTTATTTAAATATATAAATGAGCTGTTAAAATCTCCCAGGGAAACATCTTCCATGACTAAATATCACCCTACTGAAACTTACATAGCCATAGTCAAAGTGGATGTAGAGAAATGGCTAAAGGATGTCAGTAAAGGGGAATTACAGGTCAGACATAACCTTACAGTTGCCGAACGTCAGACACTCAAAGGTCTCAAGGACCGTAATGATTTGATCATTAAACCGGCCGATAAGGGTGGGGCCTTGGTAGTACTAGATAAAGCGTATTATGTAGAAGAGATTCAGACCCAATTATCTGACCGATCGACATATCTACCAATAGACAGAGATCCTACTCTCTCCATAAAAAATTTGATTATGGAGAAGGTAGATCACTATTTGCATTTACAAGTCATTGATGTAAAGCTTGCTGACTTTCTTATCAATCATCATCCTATTACGCCTGTGTTTTATACACTTCCCAAAATTCACAAAAACCTGTATAGGCCACCAGGAAGACCTATAGTGGCTTCCACGGACTCCATTCTTTCTCCCATAGCTAGAACCATTGAAAAGATCTTATCCCTCCTTGTACCATTGACCCCTTCTTACATCAAAGATACTGGACACTTTTTGTCAATACTACAGGACATACAGCCAGTACCACCTGGCAGTTGGCTTGTCACCATGGATGTCACAAGCCTTTATACGAGCATCAGACATATTGATGGCCTTGATGCGGTGTCTTGGTTTCTGAATAAACACACTAGTTTTTTCCAATGCACAAAAGGATTTCTGTACTGACCTTTTAAATCTCGTTCTTACGATAAATTTCTTTCTCTTTCAAGACCAATATTATGTCCAGTGTAAAGGCACCGCAATGGGCAGTAATGTAGTGCCACCGTATGCAAATATTTACATGTCCAAATTTGAGGAGGGGTATGTATATCAACAAACCCTTTTCAAAACACACGCGGTACTATGGCGAGGCTACATCGACGACGTGTTCCTATTATGGAATGGTGGTATAGATAGCCTTATGGAATTTTTCAATCACCTTAACACGTCTGTAAATGGCCTTAGTTTTACATTACATTATCATCAAACTTACATCAACTTTTTGGACACGTTAGTTTTGATCTATTCGATGGGCAGGTTAAGCACTGACTTATACACTAAACCTACCGATAGGAACAGCCTGCTGCACTTCACGAGTTGCCACCCCCCACATATGAAGCAGTCTCTACCCAAATCGCAACATATTAGGGTTAAGCGAATTGTGTCTGATCCAACTAAACTCAAGGAGAGACAGGATGAGATGACACGGAAATTCGTTACTTGAGGTTTTCCACCGTGGTATGCTCTCCCTCAACCTATGCAGCCCAGGGAGTCCAAGATTCAGACCCCTAGGGTGGTGTTTGTGAATACTTACCACCCTTTTAACAAGCTCCTACATGGGATACTCCGCAAACATTGGCCCCTTTTAGGGGCAGCGTATCTAAGCATTCCTGAGTTTAAACATCCACCACTGATGTGTCATAAACGCCCTAATAATTTGAAAGACGGATTGGTGACGGCCGATATAGGCTCACAATGGCCACCCTTGGTACAGCGTTTCCTTTCTACTCCTCGACATGGTACATTCCCGTGTCTTGGATGTGTTCACTGCTCAAATGTTACAAAAGGCCAATACTTTACTCACCCGAGAACAGGGAAGGCATACCCGATTAATGGATTCTTCACGTGCGATGCCAGTTATGTGGTGTATCTCAATAAATGCCCGTGCGATCTCGGGTATGTTGGGGAGACTACCCAGCATGCCCGTGACCGCATAGGGAAGCATAAGTCCACAATTAGGTGTAAACAGAACATTCTGCCCATACCACACCATTTTAACAACACAGACACACCGTGGCCCAGTTGAAATATCAAATTATCGAACAGGTTACAGTGGGCAGACGTGGCGGCAACAGGATACAGAGATTAAAGGAACGGGAATCCTATTGGATCCACCAGCTACAGACGTTGGCTCCATTTGGACTCAACAGAGAATATGATGTATTACCTTCCAGCTAAACTGAGATAATGAGAGTGATCCTGTGTAGTACTGACATACTGTTAGACACTTCTTTTTGTTTTATCCTTCACTAGCGATTTTTGACGGTAATAGGGAACCATTGGCCAGTTGATCTTGCTCTTTTCCAAGTGACCTGGTCGTCAAACTTATCCCATCACCATACTTGATTGTTATCATTTACTATTGTATTACTAGCATTCACTATGGTATTGTATTAATACTCACTTTACTTAAGGTGAGATGGACATTGCACAGGTCAGTCAGGTGAGCTAGGATATAAGAATATACTTCTAACACAATGTTGTTTATAGTGTTCCTTTTTTTGTTCCTTCGTTCCATTTAGAATGGGATATTGACATTAGTAGCTTATCTAGCATTTACTGACCAGTACCTGTGCAGTGTTATCATTCACCTTCATTTCCAATATTGCCTTGTCTGGCCTATACATTATGGCTTTCTTTCTGTGCCCCCATGTCCCTCAGTACTTATACTAATCGTTTGTTCTCTTTTTCTGGCAGAGATACTGATGGAGCAGAGAGGGAGGCGGGACTCACAGTCACCTGATGCATCAGGATCGACGTCACGCCCCGCGCATGCGCAGTATGGGCCACTTGCGTTTCACTTCAGATCGCTTCCTGCGTTCCAGTGGCAGGAAGCAGGAAGCGGTCGGTGCACATTTCAGAGATGCACAGCACCTGGCCGCACGCTATTTAAGCATGGAACTTTAGACATCACGCTGCCACCTCCCCAGTACGCTGCACAGCTGCTATACCTCAGGTAAAAGACACTGGCTGGGCATTTTATCCTGGTCCAGCAGTCACTTACTATCTATGCTTTGTCTTTAGGCAATTATCTCTTCTCAAACATCACACCACTTTTGGGGCACAGGTAGAAGCCAGGAACCTGTGGTTTCTTCATACTAAGGTAGTTTCTAAGTAACATATGTATGTTTGGTTGGTGATATAGTTTACTTATAGTATCCTCATAACAAGTGTTTTTCTTTACCTTGCCTTAGGTGGTTCTGGTTAGTGGGTATATTAGTTAGATGTTCTTGTGAAGCTGCCTATTAAACAAGGTCTGTTTTTTGATCCCATTACTTACAATAACTGTGTAGTTTAGTATTCACAACTAGACTATGTGTCACCGTACTGTGTTGTATTTATTTACTCATTTACTCTAGACCCTCTTCCAGACCCCTTAGGGGTATATAGAACCTAAAGATATTATCACAAACGGACATAGGTTTCAGGTAATATATCAGCGTCTGGTTTTTCCTTTTATGAGCCCTTATAAGGTCAGGTGTTCCCGTTATTGTCTGATATATATTTTTTCACAAAGTTCTTTTATGACCACATTTGTTAACAGAGCCCGTCGCTTACCTACATAATTACCGTAGAATACCGTTGGGTTCCCCTGACAACTGCTACTCGCGACCGCAGGTTCTGTCCTTACCAAGTGCCCTTTTGGTAAGCTTGGTTCCTGATCTGTTTATTTTTCCCTTTTTCCCCCCAGCCCTTCGTTAATATTTTTCCCTTTTTTTCCATTCAATACACATATACTTGTATACATTAGTCGTATTTTGTTTACTCCCCTCATGGTTGGGTTTTCCCAAGACAAGATACGTTTTGACATGTACATACAATTATGGATTAATAATTGTTTGTTTCTATACACAGATTTCTGACATTTGATTCCCTTACCCATGTTGCAGTTCCCTTTATAAGCACACACGCATTGTGGTACGGAATGTTCTGCTTTACCATATATTTTGTTTTATCGTTCTGTTGAAATCCCTTTTTCTCTTGGATGTAACTGTTCTCTCTTGTATATTAAGATGTAACGAAAATTTGTTAAAGAATGTATATAATGTATGGCATGTTTTTCTTTGTCATTTGTTCATTTGAATCTAGTATATTGTCAGTGTCTGAGGAAGGCTATGTTAGCCGAAACGTCAACAACACTGAATGCTTAAATGTTGTGCTCAGCTGCAAGAGAATAAATTACAGTTATGCACCAACACGTCTGATGTGTTCTTGAACCTTTTTTTCACTTATACATTTGTGTGCCGGGGTTTCTATTTTTGACTACTGGACTAATTTTTTCCCCACGGCACCAATAATACAGGGTAGCCAGGCCTGTTTTTCCACTTGAGCTTTTTTTGCCTGAGATCCTGTTATGACTACGCTCCCCATGTCATTCACCACTTTTGCATTTACGGAAGCTGAGACAAGCGGCATTATTGCCAGAACAACAGCGACTGATACTTTTCTCACAGTCTCTGCGGATGAGACAAGAAATAAGGAGTACGAGAAAGAACTACGAAGACGTACTGCCTTGGAATTACATCTTCATACCCTAATAGAGTACCATAAAGTCAATAGGATACCCCGTGGACTCCGGTTAATCTAGACCCACTTTGTTTAGCAACGAGCCAGACTACTGTGAAAAATTCGAGGGCATTTTGAATAAGTGCTCAATGGACATCATTATTCTAACCATCGAGTCACTCCAGAACGAACTTAAAGAGCTGACAGTTAATATTCAGTCTATAGAGGAGCAGCTCTCCAACACACTTTCATCAACTGAACTCAGTGCACTGAAGGCCAAGACATCCAAATCATTGGCTGAATTCAGAAAGAACCTACAAGCCCGTAAGCGGGCTAAATTTACAAGGGATCAAGAGGATTACTCAAGAGGTCAGGTATACAGGTGGCGATGTGGCGATGTACCAGCAGGCGCTGCCCCTCCGTCAGGCTATACCTCATCGGACAGTGGAGACAGCAGCTACAATATTCCTTTTGTACCTTATCCAATATACCCACCACAACGTTTTTTAGGCCAGAGACGTGGACGAGGAAGATGCGGAGGGGACCGAGGGGCCCCAGGCCCACACCGTATGACGACCAGGTCGCAGGTAATAAAAACATGGTGTTCAACATCTCATCCCATTATTTATCCCCAACAGAGATGGAGGTCCTGCAGAAGGGGCTCTCCTTCTGCCCGACTCCCACCTTCGATTCATTCACCATTGAACAGGAACTTAATCGCTTCTATAGAACACTAAGGCTTAAGACACATTTTGCAAATACAGGTGAGACTTTTGGGTCCGGTGACTTAGCAACTGATCACACACAATTCACTTCTCATGATTTGGGTTTGAGAAAACCTAGCTCGTATATGCCCCCGACTAAATATCACCCTACTGAAACTTACATAGCCCTAGTCAAAGCGGATGTAGAGAAATGGCTAAAGGATGTCAGTAAAGGGGAATTACAGGTCAGACATAACCTTACAGTTGCCGAACGCCAGGCACTCAAAGGTCTCAAGGACCGTAATGATTTGATCATTAAACCGGCCGATAAGGGTGGGGCCTTGGTAGTACTAGATAAAGCGTATTATGTAGAAGAGATTCAGACCCAATTATCTGACCGATCGACATATCTACCAATAGATAGAGATCCTACTCTCTCCATAAAAATTTGATTATGGAGAAGGTAGATCACTATTTGCATTTACAAGTCATTGATGTAAAGCTTGCTGACTTTCTTATCAATCATCATCCTATTACGCCTGTGTTTTATACACTTCCCAAAATTCACAAAAACCTGTATAGGCCACCAGGAAGACCTATAGTGGCTTCCACAGACTCCATTCTTTCCCCCATAGCATTGAAAAGATCTTATCCCCCCTTGTACCATTGACCCCTTCTTACATCAAGGATACTGGACACTTTTTGTCAATACTACAGGACATTACAGCCAGTACCACCTGCGGGTTGGCGTGTCACCATGGATGTCACAAGCCTTTACACGAGCATCAGACATATTGATGGCCTTGATGCAGTGTCTTGGTTTCTGAATAAACACACTAGTTTTTCCAATGCACAAAAGGATTTCTGTACTGCGATTAGTAGCAATTTCCTGTGCGCTCAGAAATAGCGCATATCTGGTCCATCTATGTCAAGCAGCCAGCTGCGCTGGGAGACCGGTAACCATAGGAATATATAGGCAGCCTGAACACAGCGTTACACCACGTTAATGCTATGCGCTCAGGCTGCAGAATTCTATGTTTTAGACGAAAGCGTCAGCCAGAAGGCTGATGCTAGTCTGACCCTAGCCTAAGGCATCAAATCTCAGATATCAAGATATCATTTTTTCAGCTTCTTATGAGCCACCCACATGCCCATGTAGATGGCTTAAGGCCCCGTTACACCAGGCCACATTGCCGCCGATTACATAGGCAGCGTAGGGGCATGACCTATCGGCGGCAACATCGCCCCTACGTCGCCTCATGTAAAGGGGCAATGCTGGCGCCGCCGGGCGGTCGCCTGGTTTCAGAGCTATGATCTGAAACCAGGCGACCATCATGGGGCGATGTGCACACATTGCCCCATGTAACCGGCCGCCGGCGACCTGTCAGGCGATGGGAGCCATTGTCCAGCACTGCCGCTGGGGTTTTCAGACACCCCAGCGGCGATGCCGCCTGACAGCTCGCCGGCGTGGTGCTGGAGATGTCGCCCCGTGTAAGTGGGGGACGTCGACACTGGCGGGGCGCCGACTTCCCTAGCCCCGTCGCCAGGTGTGATTCATATTAAGAAATAATTCTGTATATTTTCAGAATACGACCACAATAAAATTAGACATAGGGCAGAAGACAAAAATAATAAATGTCACTAGCCACAATGACTTCAAAGTAGTGAAAATATTTTCCAGATATCGATTTTCATAGACTATGTAAATAAAAAGAATGAGACTGTACAGAAGATATATATATTGTCAACTTTAGAGAATAATTATTATTTGTAATGTGCCATCTCCACCACTCAATATATGAATCATCCTGATTTGCTATAAGTATTAAATGCAGATAATCGGTTTTTCATGTCCTGGCTAAATCTATTTTGACAAAGTATGAACATGGAAACAGCAGAACAATGACCTCAAACATACAGCCAATGTCATAAAAACTTTATTCAGAGTAAATATAATTCATGACCTCTTTACCTCTCGCAGACTCTCCTGCTTGGGCCTCACAGAAACATGGCTGACACCCTATGACACAGCCTCCCCTGCTGCGCTGTGCTATGGTGGACTTAATTTCTCCCACACACCTCGCACTGGCAAAAACATGGCAGATGAGTGGGTCTTCTCCTTTCTAGCAACTGCACCTTCAACCCACTTCCTCCTCCTTCGTCCCATATCCTCCCATTCCTTGAAGCACACTCTATCCGTATCTAGTCTTCATCAAACTTCCAAGATGCTGTCATATATCGACCACCAGGCTCTACCACTGCATTCTTAGACCAATTCTCCACCTGGCTTCTTCACTTTCTCTCTGTTGACATTTCCACCATCATCATGGGTGACCTCAACATGCCCATTGATACCAACCAGCCAGCCGTCTCCAAACTCCTGTAACTTGCTTCATCTTTTGGCCTCTCTCAATAGTCCTCCACAGCCACACACAGATGGACATACACTGGACCTCATCTTCACCCGTTTCTGCCCCCTAACTAACACCACAACCTCCCCTCTCCCCCTTTATGATCACCATCTACTAACCTTCTCATCCTTGTCATTCTCACCAGCCACCCAAGTCCACCAACTCGCACACCCTCGCAGAAACCTCACACACGTTGGCACTCACATACTCTCCATTATCCTCCATGTCTTCATTCCATGACATAGATAATGCCACAGCTTTCTACAACTCTACACTCACAGCAGCGATTGATGCAGTTGCTCCTCTCGTTCACAACAGAACACAACGAATCAACAGACAACCCTGGCACACAGACCCCACTAAAATGCTGCGGCAAGAGTCTAGCATTGCTCAGCAGCACTGTAAGAAAACACATTTTTAAGAAGACTACACAGCATTCAAACAAGCACTTCTCACATTCAAGTTAGCACTCACCACCACTAAACAGAATTACTTCATTATCCTCATATCCTCTTTGTCCCACAACCCCAGGCAGTTATTCAACAGATTTAACTCCCTCCTTTGCCCCCCACTGCCCTGCTCTACTTCTTGTATCTTTGCAGAAAACTTTGCAACACACTTCACCAACAAGATTGATCAGATCAGACAAGTCTTTGCTACCTAACCATCACAACCCCTATGTATATCAGACCACTCCCCTCCCCCACTAACCCTCCTCCCCTCCATCACTGAAGGAGAACTTACTCACCTCCTCTCCAAATCGCACCTCACCACTTGCACAACGGACCCCATCCCATCTCACTTCCTCCCCAACCTCACCACCACGCTTATTCCAGCCCTAACCCATCTCTTCAATCTATCACTAAACTCCGGTACCTTTCCTTCCGCTTTCAAACATGCAAAAATGACTCCTGTCTTGAAGAAGCCATCTCTCGACTCAACCACCACAACCAGCTATGGCCCCATATCGCTGCTCTCATTCGCCTCCAAACTTCTTGAAAAGCATGTCCACACTGTACTCTCATCCTACCTTTCATCCAACTCTCTCTTTCACAACCTTCAATCTGGCTTCCGTCCACACCACTCCACTGAAACCGCCTTAACCAAAATTACTAATTACCTACTTACCGCCAAAGCTACCGAAAACTTCTCCATCCTCCTCCTTTTTGACCTGTCTTCTGCATTTGACACAGTCAACCATTGCCTCCTATTACAGATCCTCTCTTCTATTGGTATCACTGACCTTGCCTTCTCCTGGATCTCCTCCTACCTTTCCAACTGCATATTTAGTGTCTCCCACTCCAACACTACCTCCTCACCCTATCTCCTCTCTGCCCAGTCCCTTAAGGCTCTGTCCTGGGACCCCTTCTTTTTTCCATCTATACCCTTGGCCTAGGACAACTCATAAAGCCCCATGGATTCCAGTATCCCCTGTACGCTGATGACACTCAGATCTACCTCTGGTCCAGACGTCATCTCTCTGCTGTCCAGAATCACAGAGTGTCTATCAATCATATCCTCCATCTCCTCTCGCTTCCTTAAACTAAATGTAGAAAAAACTGAAGTCATCATTTTTCACTCATCTCGCACACCTTCCTTACCTAATCTATCACAAAATATTATATCACACTTTGCCCTGTACCTAATGTCCGCTGCCTCGGAGTGATCCTTGACTCTTCCTTATCCTTCAGCCCACGCATTGAAACTCTCACTACCTCCTCCGACTTCCAACTCAAAAATATTTCCAGAATCTGTCCCTTCCGCAACCCTCAATCTACTAAACTACTAGTGCATCATCCCGTCTCGACTACTGCAACCTCCTCCTGTGTGGCCTCCCGCTAACACTCTTGCACCTCTCCAATCTGTCTTCAACTCTGCTGCCCAACTAATCCACCTCATTCCTCGCTGCTCATCCACTTCTACCCTCTACAAATCTCTCCACTGGCTCCCAATTCACCAGCGTATCCAATTCAAACTACTAACATTGACTTACAAAGCCGTCCACAATCTGTCCCCCCATATATCTCGGAACTAATCTCCCAATATCAACCACTTCAAAATCTTTGATATTCCCAAGACATCCTCTTTTCCTCCACACTTGTACGTTCCTCATCTAACCTCCCGCAAGACTTCGCCCGAGCATCCCCCTTCCTCTGGAATTCAGCACCTCAATGTATCCGACTGTCGCCTACACTGAGAACCTTCGAGCGGAACCTGAAAACCCATCTCTTTAGAACAGCCTACAGCCTGCAATGACCACAGTGCCAGCTCACCACCACTGAACCGGCACTCCACCAACACTGGACCCAGCGCTCCACCACCACTGGACCCAGCACTCCACCACCACCCGAGTAGACCCATCCTACTGTTTTCCTCCCCACTGCACTTTAGAACTTATGCCCGCAAGGGCAGGGTCCTCTCTCCCCTTTGTACCAGTCTGTCACTGTTAGTTTGTTTATTGTATTTTTAATTTGTTTGTATGTATCCCTTTGGCTGGGGTCACACATAGAAATCCGTTTTTGGAAGTGATTTCCATGAGCAATCAATTTTTTTTGGGTGCTTTTTGAGCCTCCTGCACCCCTGAACGTTTTTGGACTTAGTCATTTTTTTACCAAAATTCTCAAAAAAAGGGATCCGTTTTTTTAAGGCACCCCAAAAAAACGGATCCATTTTTCCATAGGGCCCATGTTAAATTTTTTTTTTTTTTTTAAAAACGGACCCCAAAAACGTTGCTAGCAACGTTTTTGGCTCAAAAACGTACATAGCAATGTTTTTAGGTGCAGAAAAAAACGGATAGGGTGTTTATTACATCCAATCCGTTTTTCTATTAGTTTTTTGACTTAGAAAAAAAAATAGCCAAAAATGAAGCCAAAAATGGACCAAGGGCTTATGTGTGACCCTAGCCTAACTCATGTACAGCACCATGGAATCAATGGCGCTCTATAAATAATAATAATATAATAATAATAATAATAATAATAAATAAAGATAAGAAGTCCTGAAAGAAATTATATGGCTCCCACAAACCCCTGATGGGAACATTATCTAGTCTGTCTGCAATTACATTAAGGCTAGGGTCAGACCTGCATCTGCCCTCAGCCTCATGAATCTGTCACAAACTTCGAAATTCTCAGGCTGAGCGCATAGCGTTACTGGCATGTAACCCATGATGAGAATTGACAATAGGTGAGCTTGATATAAATATTCAAACTAAAATGAATACTTTTATTTCACTACTGTTTTAAAATCATGATTTTAGAGTAAAAAAATGGCAAAGAATTGATATAATCAAAAGCACCACTGATAAATATCTTGAATGTGATTTTAGTACTACTATCCCTATTTTAGAACCTTTTTGTTAAGTAATATCTAATTTATGTACCGTAATTACCTTTCTTTACAAAACACCTGTACATTGACATAGCAATCTGTGTATATCTAATGATGCACCTAATTATTTCTTTGATATGCATATATTAGTTATTTGTCTGGGGTGCTCTAGATAATACCATATGACTGTTTTATTTTTGGTCCACTAAAGCTTTGTCTTCTTTTCAGTCTTTTTGACCCACGCATAACCTTAGCATAATTAAGGTGACCTCAACTTTAAAATGGATTTTAACTCCATAGTAACTAACAGCAATGGTAATTCCATGATTTAAAAATAAATTAAAAAAAATAAACAGTCCAAGTGACTATTTTAGGTATTTCTGATCAAGCAAACTTTTCTTTACAGAGCTATAACTTAAACTGACTGTGTCACTGTTAGAGGTAACATCATCCTACTGTATCCGATACGAATGAAGTGTCATAAATCCAATAATGCCCTCCTCTTCCTCCCCAATAATAAGCTTAAAAGAGGCCCATTGTGACCTCTATTTGGTAATAAAACCAAACAGCTAATGCCTGTAGTGGTTATGTTTGTACTGCTGGGAGTTGCTCATTCTTAGCCATTTTTTTCTACGTCACCCTGTACATGTGGGCACTGCCATTTTTTCTTTTAGCAGTCAATTTCTGCAACCCTGTACATAAATTTGGAAAATCTATTCAACACCAAATATTCAAACCTTGTGAAAATGTCCCAATTAAGAAATACTATGATACAAGTACAGAAAGTAAAAAGCGGCAGTAGGTTAAGTATAGATGTGGCATGCATATTTGCCAAATTGATATACATAGTTAAATATCTACTTATTTCCCCACTAGCTCAACATAAATATTTTTTAGGACCCACATCACATTTGAAGAGACTTTGAGGGGTGTATATGACAAAAAACATCAGAAGTGACACCATTCCAAAAACTGCACCCCTCAAGCTACTCAAAACCATATTTAAGAAGATTATTGACCCTTCAGGTGCTTCACAGGAACTAAAGCAATGTGGAAGGAAAAAAATTAACATTTTACTTTTTCAAAAAAAATGTTACTTTAGTCTCAAATATTACATTTTCACAAGGGTAAAAGCTGAAAATAAACACTAAAATGTGTTATGCAATTTCTACCGAGTACGCAGGTACCTCATATGTGATGGAATACCACTGTTTAGGCGCACAGCAGGGCTCAAAAGGAAAGGAGCGACTTTTAAAGCGGACAATTATCTGCAATTGTTAGCGGACACCATGTTATGTTTGTAGAGCCCCTGATGTGCCTAAACAGTGGATAAACCCCAACAAGTGACCCCATTTTGGAAACTAGCCTCTCAAGAAATGTATCTAGATGCATGGTAAGGAGTTTGAATCCTCACGTGCTTCATGCATTGAGCTGTAAAAATTAAAAAGTACTTGGTTTTTCACAAAAATGTTCTTTTAGCCTCAAAAGGGGCAAAAGGATAAAATGGATCCTAAAATTTGTTGGACAATTTGTATGCCAACACCTGATATGAATCAGGTTTTCAATCCACATGCTTCATCATGAGGAGTGCATTGAAAACAAAGCAAAACGTACGTAATGGGAGTCCAGTCCAGAGGGTTCCTTCCCTTCTCCTTGCACTAGCACTTTATTGGTATGACACAAAATCGTAAATACGCTAACTGAACAACAATCATGTGTATTTTCATGGTGATTACTGTTAAAACAATGTGGGCAATTAGTCTGTAAAAGTGGGACTATATAGGAATTGCTTGTGTTGCACATTCCCTTATTAGGGGTGTGATGTCAATGTATATTTATCACCAATGGAATAGACTGTATACTATGTACTGCAATGATTGTGGAATCATGTTCATATATATGTGATTAGGACATACCTTGTGCCAAGGTGCTGCTATTTTCAGTCACCAGAGTTTCCTACACAATTGTGTTTTAATTTTGTCTCACCTATCTAAAAATAAAACAAGTTTTATATGCATTGTAGAGAAGCAGTTATGGCTCCACTTTGTTGTTCTTCTTTTGATTGAATGTATTTTTGGTTAACAGCACAGGTTCGGTCTGCCCCCCACCCCCAGCTGCCTAATTTTACCTGTCTGGTAAACAAAAATACAATGTAACCCTTTTTTATTTCTAGAAATAATTTTTAAAAAATGACATGGGATTTCACCATATTTATGGTTGCCAGCCAAGTACAACTAAGCAGCTACGGGCTGCCACCCACCCTAGCTTCCTAGCTGTACTTAGCTGGCAACCAAAAAAAAGGCATGGGGCGTTGCCAAATTTTTGGTTGCCAGTCAGGTACTACCAGACTAGAATCCTCAGCGTGGGGAGGTTCAAGCATTCTGGGCCATCAACACTATGAATTGCAGCCCATAGCCACCCCGGAAAATGACGTGATCATTGAAGTGCCATTTTATGGCTCTGTACCCAGACTCTTCCAGTTGCCCTGGTGCCAGTGGCGAACTGGATAATAAAGGGGTTAATGCCAGTTTTGTATTCGCAGCTGGCACTAAGCCTGGTATATAATGTCAGGCCAATGTTAGAACTCGCAATTAGAAATCTCTAGTAAATAGTAAGACACAACACACAGAGAAAAAATGTTTTATTAGTACAAAAAACACAAACACATATCTTGACTCCATCTTTATTACTCCAACGTACCTTCCGACGGTAATCCACAACGATGGTCCCATGACGCTCAATCACCTCTGCTACATCCAGAGACTACAGCAAGTGATCAAGGGTCTTCCTGCTGCAGTGTCTGGGGTCACACTGATTGCATCTGCACTGTATGGCAATAATCAGTAATGCAGACCTCAAGCCCCAGAGATCCCTGCCATAGCAGGATTGGAAACTGACTGATTTCCGCCTCCCACTGTAACATCACAGCCTGGGTCACTTGAGTTCAGCTAAAGTGCTGAACTCAAGAGAACTTGTCATCCCACTGACAGTTTCCGATCTCTGAGCAAGACTTGAAACTGCAAGTGCCGTGGGGTGATGTGGGAAAGCAGATTGAACATCAGAGGTGGGATGGGAGACAGAGGTAATTGGGCAGCAGTGGGAGAGGGGGGACAGAGGTGATCGGGCAGCAGTAGCAGGACAGCAGATCACAGTACAGGGAGAGATGACAGGTAGAAATGAGAGCTAACAGTGAGCGATGAGAGGTGTCAGGGAGGTATAAGAAATGACATGGAGAGATGAGAGATGACAGGGAGGTATGAGAGATCACAGGGAGAGATGACAGACCACAGGGAGAGGTGAGCGACAGTGGCAGGGAGAGGTGAGTGACAGCGGCAGGGAGAGGTGACTGACAGGAGCAGGGAGAGATGACTGATAGCGGCAGGGAGAGATGAAGATCACAGGAGAGATGACAGATAACAGGGAGAGGTGACAGATCACAGGGAGAGATGACTGACAATGGCAGGGAGAGGTGACAGGGCAGAGAGAGGTGTCAAGTACAAAGAGAGGTGACAGGGGCAAAGAGAGGTGAGTGATAGAGGCAGGGAGAGATGAATGACAGTAGCAGGGAGAGATGACTGACAGCGTTAGGAAGAGATGACTGACAGCGGCAGGGAGAGATGACTTGCAGTGGCAGGGAGAGATGACAAACCACAAGGAGAGGTGACTAACAGTGGCAGGGAGAAGTAACAGGGGCAGAGAAAGGTAACAGGTGCAGAAAGAGGTGAGTGATATTGGCAGGGAGAGATGACTGACAGGAGAGATGACTGATAGCAGCAGGGAGAGATGACAGATCACAGGAAGAGATGACAGATCACAGGGAGAGATGACAGATCACAGGGAGAGGTGACAGATGACAGGGAGAGGTGACAGATCACAGGGAGAGGTGACTGACAGCAACAGGGAGATGTGACTGACAGGGCAGGCAGAGGTGATTGACAGTGGCAGGGAGAGGTGACATGCAGGGAGAGCTGACAGAGGCAGAGAAAGGTGACAGGGGCAGAGAGAAGTGAAAGGGTCAGGGAGAGGTGACAAGAGCAGAGAGAGGTAATAGCAGCAGGGAAAGGTGACAGTGGCAGGGAGAGTTGACATCAGCAGGGACAGATAAAAGGGGCAGAGACAGGTGACAGGGGCAGAGAGAGGTGACAGGAGCAGGGACAGATCAAAGGAGCAGGGACAGATGACAGGGGCAGGGAGAGGCAACAGAAGCAGAGAGAGGTGACAGTGGCAGGGGATTGCGGGACAGTGACGGTACAAACCGGCAAATCAGCAGTGGCAGCAGCATCAGACAGATCATCGGGTGCAGGCGGGCAGGTGATTGCAGCACAGGGGGGAGCAAGTCATCAGTAGGCAGAGGTAGCAGGCAGGTGATTGACGGCACTGGCAGCACAGACTGGCACAGGATCTTTTCCCTCAGTTTTCTCTCGTGGAAGAAGCTGAAGGGAGCAGTCAGTGACAGGTCACACCGTGCCCCCTGCACGCTAAATGGAGCAATGAGTCACAAGGATCACCGCTCCAATCAGGGCTGCATGGAGTGACGCTAAGGTCACCTAGCTCCAGCCAATGATCGATGCTTTTGGGGCAACCATTATGTCTGGATCTCAATGCTTCAGCCTGTTTCACTGGCTGAAACATACAATTGCCGTGATGGGCTGTTCTAACAGCCAATCATGCTGATCGTAGTTACGGGGGCTATGCCACACCCCCAAGGTCACCTTCCTCCGGGAGAAGCAGGTAGCGGGGTTAATTCAGAATCCATGTGAGTCACCCGCCAGGACCGTGGGGTACTCGGGACCCGTCCCCTTTCAGTCTCTATTGCCTGGGGATGTCACTGTGGTGGCCGTGGACCGATTCCGTGGCTCTGGGCGACGTCAATAAAAGGGGGTAAAAATAAAATAAAATAGGGAAAGAGTTTGTCATGGATGTGACGTCACCCCTGGTTTGTGGCCAATATGAGCCACCGCTGCTTGTCATGGTACCGAGGATGATGGCGATGGGCAGCGAGGTGATAAGCCCTCCATGGGCAGGGCTGGTTATCCCCTGGGCTGGTATATAGTCTATGTATGTGATGGTACGGTACATGTGGAGGTACAGTAGTGACACTTGCTGGCATCTCTAGAGCTCCCGCAGCTCCCATCCGGACATGGTCTTCTCCGTTCCTGCAGACTGTCTCTGCCTGCACAGGAAATGTAGTCATCGGCTCTGCAGGTGCAGGCGAGCCCTGGCTATATGTCTAGCCATAAGGGATTGGGTACTCGGATAGCAGGCGTACTGGTATGGGAAGTCGGTGCCCAAGACAGTGCCCTTGAGCAGACAATAAAAAGAGAAAAATAAAATAATAAAAGAAGTCATTCGTGACGCCACCTGTAGGTCCCGCATCATGTGGCGTTTCCCTGTGCGTGGTGAAAATCACACTCTCCGCAGCCCGCTGTGTAGCTGGTATCCATGATACACAGCGAGTTGCTAGGGGCCACGTTCTCCGCTCTGCAGCCTGTGTCGAGGGAGAAAAAAATTCTAAGTTCTCTGCAAAATACGCAGGAACTTATAATTGGGCAAGTGTGACCCAAGCCTAAGGTAACTAATCAGACAGGGTCTGGCTCAGAGCTCAAAGAGATCAATCCCACACATCCAAAGGCAAATGTACAATTGACACAGAATACGGCAGAAAGTTTGCTTAAGTAGAGTTCTAATCAAGTGAGCTGGAATGCAGCACAGAGCCAGACCAGACTGATAATCCCAACAACAACCTAGTAAAGGACAAAGGTACTGTGGAGACCGTGAAATTGATGCATGATTTCACAGATCTGTGCCTGTGGCTGGCACTCTAATGTCAGCTATTCTACCACAGATGCACATTTGTAAGATGTGTCTGAGGAATGTGAGCATGGTCTCTGTGCAAGAAGTTGTAGACATTTTATTTGCTATTCTCTTCCCTCATGTAATCCCTGCCACACGTATTCTGTCCAGGAACAATGATGCATAGTTTCTATTTCTACTGGCTTATTTACAGTACCTTGATGAGATGAGGCAAGAAGTAACAGAGATGATAATATGATGGGAGATGTAGAATGGAGGTTAGAAAACAGAGGTAAAAAAAATGCAGCTTCCAGTCTTTATGTGCATAATAAACCCTTTACGACCCATGATGTACATGTACATCATGGGTCAGGTCCTGCTCTTTGTGTGAGCTCTGGCGCAGAGCTCACATTATTACCCTAATATCTAAAAAGTTGAGAATGCGCAATAGGGTGTCTTTTGTATCCATCTGGCAGCAGCGCGGACCTAAGGTACTTTGTCCTGAAGATTGATCGATAACCACATTATTACCCTGACATCTCAGCTGATCTCATAGGCTGAGATGTCGGGCTTACAGCACTGTTTGGATCCGTGATCCGATCGGTGCTGTTAACCCTTTAGATTGCGCTGTCGTTCACTGACAGCGCGATCTAAAGGGACTGCTATGTTTCCTGTCATGATCATACATCCCACAATATGATTGCAGGCTCTCCAGCCACCACGTGACAGCCTGGGGTTCTGGTGTGACTCCGGAAGCTATCACGGATCACTTCCTGTGAATGGTAGGCAAGCGCTGCGAACCACTCACAGTGATCATTTATGACTGGTCCCGATGTGCTGCAGCTCATCGGGATCTGTCAGAAGCGATCAGATGCTGCAACAGTGTGGTGCCCTATACAGCAGTGTAAAATAAAGAATCAAGTGAAAAAAAAGTTTTTACAAATATGAGAAAAAACCCCACAAAAGTTCAAATCACCCCCTTTTCCCTCATTCAAAATAAAAGTATGAAAAAAAATAAAAAATACACATATTTGGTATCGCCGCATTCAGAAATGCCCAATCTATCAAGATATAAAATCAATTCAATTAAACAGAGCTGTAAACTGTTTAACGGAAAAAAAGGTTCAATCACCAAAATTAAGTTATTTTGACTGCTGCAATATTGCTACAAAATGCAACAACGGGCGATCAAAACAGCACATCCACCCAAAAAATGGTATCATTAGAAACGCCAGATCAAGCCGCAAAAAATAAGCTGTCACACAGCCCCAGATCCCAAAACATGAGGACGCTACGGGTGGCAGAACATGGCACAAAAAATGTGATTCTTTTTTTTTCAAGAATCTGAATTTTTTTTTACAACTTAGATAACAGTTAAAGTATACATGATTGGTATTTATGAACTTGTACCAACCTGAGGCATCAAACTATCATGTCAGTTTTATCATATAGTGAACATGGTGAATAAAAGACCAAAAAAAAACAAATATGTAATTGCACTTTTTTTTGCAATTTCACTTCACTTGGAACTTCTTTTCCATTTTCCTGTACACTATATGGTAAAATAAATGATTGCATCTGAAAGTACAACTCATCCCACAAAAAAAAGCCTCATATATCTATATTGACGGAAAAATAAAAAAGTGACTCTTGGAAACAGTGGAGCAAAAAACAAAAATGGATAACAAAAAATCGCCGGGTGGTGAACGGGCTAAAAAATGATTCTGCCACAAGCAGGAAGAAGTGAGGAAATCTGGAGCAAGAAAGGAGGGGCTACAGAGAGAGAGGCATTATGGGAGATTCATATCACAATCTGCATGAAAACATGTACCTATTATAACAATAGCCAGTAGATGGCAGCAAAGTATAACAAACACAGTTATTATACTATCTTCTATTTGATGTTATAAGTCTCTAATAAGATCTAGGACAGCACATCAGCATGTAAAAAGACAACTCTGTAAATGTGGGTGCTCATTAGAGATAAGTGAACCTTTCAAGGTTCATTTTAGGTCACCAAACTTCCCAGTGTTGAGCAATCTTGTTCAGAGATTGGGTGCTTTAAATCTGCAGAACACTAGAGTGAGCATGGGTCATTTGTAGTAGGTTCTTGGCCGAGTGCAAGCCACCTGCAGTGCTTGATCAGCTTGGACTGGGTTTAAAAGCACAGGTTTTGGGTGTAGTGTGTGTCCAAAATTAAATTGAAACTTCCCCTCCAATCCCTGGATGTGTTTTTTTATGGCTGTGTATGTGGGGGGAAACCTGAACTGCTAATCAGTGACTTTCATTGAGGTTTGGGGTCAAGTTCAGGGTCAAGAATAGTGCACCAAAAAGATCCGCTGCACCACCCGAGCCCAAACTTCATAAGGTTCTCTCATCAGTAGTGCCTATTCTGTTACAGATCAGCAACATAATTAATTATAGTAAAATAAACTAACAGCACAACCATTGAAAATACAAGCTCTAAAAATGAATAAAATTTGTACCACATAAGACAAATGTTGCTATTGCAGAGAGGATAGACAACAATGGAAGAAGAAAAACACTAAGGCTATGTGCACACGCTGAGTATTTGATGAGTTTTTTACCTCAGGATTTGTAGCCAAAACCAGGAGTGGGTGATAAATACAGAAGTGATGCAGGTGTCTTTATTAGACTTTTCCTTCGATTGCTCCACTCCTGGTTTTGTCTACAAATCCTGAGGTAAATAACTCATCAAATACTCAGCGTGTGCACGTGGCCTAATAATAATAAATAATAATAATAATGATAAAAATAATAAACATAAAGGTCTGTTCAGGCTATGCCACTAAGAGGTTTATGTGCATAATATGACATTTTAACAATTGCGAAAGAGAATATTACTGCAGCAATTCTAGAAATGAAGTAAGTGAAAAAGTAGTACAATTACAGTTAGCTTTCTAAAGTTTCCTAGGTATAATAGATGATATGTAAGAGAGCATAAATGGAAAGAAAGCAAGGTGTTACTTAATATATTGCATTATCACCTAAAGTCATCTTCATTTCAACAGCAGTAATTTATGGTGCATTTCAAATGTTATCTAAAGGACACTGTAACCACCTTTATCACAGGGTGACAACAACATCTATTGTGTTGATGGGAATACAAGATCACATCTCCGGCTGTATTAGTTTAGATTCTGCGTAAGCCAAGTCCATAAATAACTCCTAAATGTTCTGCAATGATTTCCCAGTTAGCTTGGATTTGAATCCACGGACCGAGGCATCTATCACTATAAGGTGCACAGTGGGGAAATAGTGATGTGTTTCTGCAAGTAGAATGATTTGTTAAGTCTTTTTTCTTGAAGTCAATTTTGGTATGAATCCATAAAAACATGGATGCTGCAAACTGTAAAAGAAACACAAGCATAACCATAGGATAATACATGACTTTCCACATTGCAAATCTTGGTTATACAGCAGTAAAGTTGCTAAGCATAATAATTTAAGAATAGATACACGTTAATTATTTTACATATAAGGCCATGCGCACACGCTGAGTATTTGATGAGTTTTTTACCTCAGGATTTGTAGCCAAAACCAGGAGTGGAGCAATCAGAGGAAAAGTCTAATAGAAACACCTGCACCACTTCTGGATTTAATCATCCACTCCTGGTTTTGGCTACAAATCCTGAGGTAAAAAACTCATCAAATACTGCACGTGTGCACGTGGCCTAAAACCTTTCAGTTTCACTTTGAAAGTGGATGCCTATGAAGCCATAGAATGGTTGCCAGCATATAGCCTTGGTCTTAAATATTGGTTGTTTCTCAAGCAAACCCATGCTGTTAATCTGTTGAAAAGTCAGACATTTATTGAAATCAAAGTCATACAATATAATATTTTACTAAGAGTGGCTCAGCAGGGAAAACACTGACAGGGAAGTTAACCCAGGATTTGCAAGGCTGCAGTGCTAACCACTGAGCCACCATGCCCACCCCCATAACACTTCCAACATTCAAACTTTTTAATCCTGTTAACAATTGATCTCAAAGATAAAAAATCATGTTGCATTTTCAAAAATTAAGGTCATGATAGAATTGTTGAACTGAAAGAGAAGAGAGGCGCTCCTGTGTGTACCTGGTGATCTCTAAGAGGAGAGGGGCAGGGTATAGAAGGTTACTAACTTTGTGTGGTTGCACACCCTTGCAAAAACAAGGATTAAGCCTCTGGCATATACCGCTCACTGCACGGGTCTCTGGTGTACCAGTTGACTGGATCACATGGGGCGTGTAGTTCTTGAGAACTTTTATCAAGCTAATATCTGCACCCACTGCTTACCCAGAAGGGAACCAAGGATACAAGATGCAAAAATAGTGCTGTTTTGTCAGGGCTCAAGATGACCACAAGCCAGGATAGTTATTCTGTAATCTTCTTTATTAATCAAATAGCTTCACAACATGTTTCGGTGAATAACGCCTTTATTAGCCGACGAAGGTGTAATCCACCGAAACATGTGAAACCATTAGATTAATAAAGAAGGCTACAAAATAATAACTACCTGTATTGCTGTATTCTTGCGCCTCAAGTAAACTGCACTATTTTTGCATCTCGTATGATAGAACTGTTAACAGCTGATATGTTTTGTGAACTTGAGTTTCACAAAAAGTATAGATCGGTCAGAAAATCTGCCAAGATCTTTTTTTGTAAAATTAAAAAAAAAAGAAAACTCTAAATGTGAGTTTACATTGGATGAACCGGGCTTTAGTGGGGTTCTCAAAGAATGGGATTAAATGCCCCAATCACATAATTCAAACTTCAGGTTGTAATAGTTGCTGGCCGTGGTAGTTTGCAGTCTACATAAACACAGAATTGAGACATTTTGTCAAAACTGATAGAAGAGCAGTATTGTTATCACATGCAAGGCAAAAGGCTGTTAATGAGAAGATTTAATCTTCTCCATGGCTGACTGAGCTCAAAGGATTTTTTTCTAGCTTCATCATTTTCATTGCTTATTTGTATACTCATTCTGCAGTGCCTTAATGATAATTTCAAAGCAGGGTATAGGAGACTGCTATGAGCAAAGGTGTTAGGCTGGAGAAAAACACTCTTTGCATATGACTAAGAAAAGATACAGTTTTGAGTTATGTGACAGTGGTAACAAAAGCCTCGGAGGTAGTCATGGATGAGGGACTCGTCTTCCACGGCCCATCACTCTACAGAAAAATAGGAGTTTTGGGTGTGTGTGCAATGGTTCTTCAGTGTCTGAGTTCTCCAGATTCTATTCTGACAAGCTTTGTCCAGTACTGACCTGTCTAGACCTCACCATAACAAAAACAAAGCAGCTGGTGTAAACCCCATATCAGTAGGTAGTAGCATTATTACTTGTGACAGCTTCCTTATAATGTATATATTAGGTAACGCTCACTTTACATTTGATAATGAAGTATTGTGCAAATTATAAAAAATTTTAAGTTACAATTAATAATGCTAAATAACATGCAGACAATTATTAAGTTTTAAAGGGATCCTGTCACCCCCAAAACGCCTCATAAGGTATTAAAAGATGTCCCTAGAGCATATTAACACTTATCCTACACTCCTTTTGGCTCCTAAATGCATCTAGTGAAAATGTATAAAAACGTTATTAAACTCACTCATTAGCGATGTTAATGAGTGGCTACAGTATGCATAGTGACCCAGGCAGGCTCTCCCTCCTCATAATATCACGCCTCAATAGGCGTGATCTTCAACGCTGATTGAAATGCGCGCCTCCCCGCTCTCCTGTGTGTCGGCGGGGCTGCAGTGTGGCTGTATGACGCGAATCGCGTCATTTCCGGCTTTGGGTGACGTATGTACACCCGCGCCGCTCTGTTATGCCTCCAGCATGCATGCGCAGTGCGGGGCTTGAAGCTAACAGAGCGTTGCGGGTGTACCCACGTCACCCGAAGCCGGAAATTACACGGTTCGCGTCATACAGCCGCACTACCAGCCCCGCCGACACAGAGGAGAGCGGGGAGGCGCGCATTTCAATCAGCATTCAAGATCACGCCAATTGAAGCGTGATATTATGAGGAGGGAGAGCCTGCCTGGGTTACTATGCATACAGTAGCCACTTATTAACATCACTAATGAGTGAGTTTAATAACGTTTTTATACATTTTCACTAGATGCATTTAGGAGCCAAAAGGAGTGTAGGATAAGTGATAATATGCTCTAGGGACATGTTTTAAGAGCTTATGAGGCGTTTTGGGGGTGACAGGATCCCTTTAAAAGATAGTTTTTCATATGTGTTATGACTAGAGATGAGCGAACCTTTTGAAATTCAGTCCAGCTTGGTTCACCTAATTCCAGAAGTTCACCTACTAGTCCATCAAACAGTACACCTAACCTCTGAACCACATTGGATGCAATGGGAGACAAAACCAATGGAAAAAAAAAACACCTACAGGGGAGACCTAAAGCTGCCAAAACAGATCAAATTAGGGGCAGACACCAGGAAAAATTGCATCTGTTTCCCAGAGTTAACATTTTTATCATGTCGCACTATGAATGCTTGGAACGAAGCCTGGACCAGCATTTCAACCTTCAACATTTATCAGGGGTATGACTGACAGGTGTAGGAATTGTGCTCAGAGAACCCTGTTAAATTCAGGAATAACACAACTTCTAGACCCCAAGAAGAGTCACCATATTAAAAAAAAAAAAAAAACGGGAAAAGAAACTACGGAAGTGGCATCAACTGACCTAGAATAAGACATCAGGAAAAGTACCATCTTTTTCCGCAGAGTTAAAATTTTCATCATTGTGCAATATGGATAAGGCCTGATCCAGTATTTCAAGCTTCAACATTGATCAGGAACATGGAGTTGAGTGACAGATGTAGGCAAGGGGCTCGAAGAGCCCTGCTAAATTCACAAAAGACGCAACAAAGACAACACAAGAAGAGTCTCCAGATTTTTAAAGATTAGGGCCATAAACCACCAAACTTGCATCAATTTACCCAAAATAAAAATTGTATAATTACACAGTCTGCATTCATGGGACAGGGATTGGAACAAGGCAAGGCATAGCATTTGAAGGTTGAACATTAAGACAGAGGGATGAGAGAAAGGTGTAGGCTTCGTGCTCTGAGAGCAATGCTAAATTCAGGAAACTAAACGAAGGGACCCATAGAAAAGTTTCACAGTCAGTACCGCTTCGACGGTCACTTCCGGGGACTATATACACCGGAATTCTGATGTCATTGCCGTGCATAGTGAAATGTGTGCTATAAATTACAAGCATATACAGTTATAAAAGTGAAAACCATAACAAGTGTACTATATATAATCAAATATCTCCTTTAAATAATGTATATAAAAACATTTTCCATACCACAGTATTCCCATTAGTAATATGGAGCTAACACTAACTAGTGCTGCTACCTTATTCAACCAATGTGACTAGCACTATACCGTAAACATCGTAATACATGTAGATAAACTAGTGCAGTCACATTAGAAGCACAAATTTGGCTATATAAACGATTTTTCAATCTTATCTTTTACTCCCTAAATTAGCTCTTTATTTTAATTATCTAGAACTTCAATAATTTATAAATATTCTATCCTGAAAATTTCCATCGACAATACCCCCTCATATCTCATCACTCATAAGAAAGCTGCTTGTTCATTTTTATCGTTCAGACCTAAGGCTCCACAAGCCCTTGTTTTAATGATCCAGCGCCATTCGTTCTGTAATAAAATCTTATGTGTATCTCCACCTTTTCTGGATGGACATACTTGTTCTAACCCGCAAAAGAGAGTACTTCAGCATTACCGTTATGGCATTGTCTTATATGTTTAATAAGCCGGGGCTTCCAATACCTGTACTTATTGATTTTTGGTGTTCTTTAAATCTTGTATACAGTTAGGGCCAGAAATATTTGGACAGTGACACAAGTTTTGTTATTTTAGCTGTTTACAAAAACATGTTCAGAAATACAATTATATATATAATATGGGCTGAAAGTGCACACTCCCAGCTGCAATATGAGAGTTTCCACATCCAAATCGGAGAAAGGGTTTAGGAATCATAGCTCTGTAATGCATAGCCTCCTCTTTTTCAAGGGACCAAAAGTAATTGGACAATGGACTCTAAGGGCTGCAACTAACTCTGAAGGTGTCTCCCTCGTTAACCTGTAATCAATGAAGTAGTTAAAAGGTCAGGGGTGGATTCCAGGTGTGCGGTTTTGCATTTGGAAGCAGTTGCTGTGACCAGACAACATGCGGTCAAAGGAACTCTCAATTGAGGTGAAGCAGAACATCCTGAGGCTGAAAAAAAAGAAAAAATCCATCAGAGAGATAGCAGACATGCTTGGAGTAGACAAATCAACAGTTGGGTACATTCTGAGAAAAAAGGAATTGACTGGTGAGCTTGGGAACTCTAAAAGGCCTGGGCGTCCACGGATGACAACAGTGGTGGATGATCACCGCATACTTTATTTGGTGAAGAAGAACCCGTTCACAACATCAACTGAAGTCCAGAACACTCTCAGTGAAGTAGGTGTATCTGTCTCTAAGTCAACAGTAAAGAGAAGACTCCATGACAGTAAATACAAAGGGTTCACATCTAGATGCAAACCATTCATCAATTCCAAAAATAGACAGGCCAGAGTTAAATTTGCTGAAAAACACCTCAAGAAGCCAGCTCAGTTCTGGAAAAGTATTCTATGAACAGATGAGACAAAGATCAACCTGTACCAGAATGATGGGAAGAAAAAAGTTTGGAGAAGAAAGGGAACGGCACATGATCCAAGGCACACCACATCCTCTGTAAAACATGGTGGAGGCAACGTGATGGCATGGGCATGCATGGCTTTCAATGGCACTGGGTCACTTGTGTTTATTGATGACATAACAGCAGACAAGAGTAGCCGGATGAATTCTGAAGTGTACCGGGATATACTTTCAGCCCAGATTCAGCCAAATGCTGCAAAGTTGATTGGACGGCGCTTCATAGTACAGATGGACAATGACCCCAAGCATACAGCCAAAGCTACCCAGGAGTTCATGAGTGCAAAAAAGTGGAACATTCTGCAATGGACAAGTCAATCACCAGATCTTAACCCAATTGAGCATGCATTTCACTTGCTCAAATCCAGACTTAAGACGGAAAGACCCACAAACAAGCAAGACCTGAAGGCTGCGGCTGTAAAGGCCTGGCAAAGCATTAAGAAGGAGGAAACCCAGCGTTTGGTGATGTCCATGGGTTCCAGACTTAAGGCAGTGATTGCCTCCAAAGGATTCGCAGCAAAATATTGAAAACAAAAATATTTTGTTTGGGTTATGTTTATTTGTCCAATTACTTTTGACCTCCTAAAATGTGGAGTGTTTGTAAAGAAATGTGTACAATTCCTACATTTTCTATCAGATATTTTTGTTCAACCCTTCAAATTAAACGTTACAATCTGCACTTGAATTCTGTTGTAGAGGTTTCATTTCAAATCCAATGTGGTGGCATGCAGAGCCCAACTCGCGAAAATTGTGTCACTGTCCAAATATTTCTGGCCCTAACTGTATAACTCCCTTATCGTTTTTCCAATATAGAATCTTTTACAGGGACAGAAGACAACGTACACTAGCCATTTAGTTTTACAGCTTATGAATGAAGATACTCTATGACATACTCCTCCGATTACAATAGGGTACTCAGTAAAGTGAAATTTACAGTATCTACAATTTCTACATTAAAAATTGCCTTTTGGTCGTGTTTGTTCCAACCATATTACGTTTTTCTCAAAATCAACTCTATATGTTACTATTAGATCTTTTAAGTTATTACATCTCCTATAGGTAATCAATGGGGGAGCCAAACCTACTGCATTCAACTCTATGTCTCTTTCTAAAATATGCTAAAATTTCCTTATGGCTCTCGAAATAATTTTATTATACATGGGGCCGAATTTAAATGTGAAAACAAACAGTTTCTATTTCTGTCCTAGTTTCTTAATTATCTTTTTCTTGCAGTTCTCAGAAATTTTTACTTTCGCTTCTTTTAATACTTTAGGAGGATATCCACTTACCAAAAAACTTTTTTCTAACTCAGAGCATTGTTTTTGAAAGAGCTCGTCCTCATTATTTATCCGTTTTATTCTCAGGAATTGGCTATAGTGTAGGGATCTTTTAGTGTGCATTGGATGTTGTGCACTATCAAAATGCAATAACGTGTTTAACCTCTTTACGACCAATGACGAGTATACTCGTCATGAAAAGATGTCAGTTCCCGCATCATGACGAGTATACTCGTTATGGCTTTGAACTGTCACTGCTTGTAAACAAACAGTGACAGTTCAATTCTAAAAGCTGTCAGTGACAGCTGAGGGTTAGGGAAAGAGGTGTGGGGACCCTTTTTAGGGGTCCCCACACTCAGAGCGATGTGATCGGTCAGTCAATCTGACCGACCGATCACATCACGATCGCGCAGGGAAATGCTGAATGTCAGTGTTTCCCTGTGCGATCGCTGCAGGAGCCGGGCTGTCAGCTGTGCCCGGCTCCTGCACACAACCCCCTGCCCACTGTCCCTCCACTACTCTGCCTGGTCCACGCTCCCTAGTCCCCGCTCCCCGGTCTCCTCCCCCTGCTGTCCTCCCTCCTGTTCCTGCTCTCCTGCCTCCTCCCTATGTGCTCCTCCTGGTGCCCGCTCACCTCCGGCGCCTGCGCCCCTCCAGGTGCCCGCGGTCCTCCAGCGCCTGTGCCCCTCCAGGTGCCCGCGGTCCTCCAGCGCCTGTGCCCTTCCAGGTGCCCGCGGTCCTCGGGCGCCTGTGCCCTTCCAGGTGCCCACAGTCCTCCGGCACCCGCGGTACTCCAGGTGCCCGCTGTCCTCCTCCTGAGCGCCAAAGCAGCCGCTGCCTCCCGCTCGCCTCCTCCTACTGTCACCGCCCCCGGATCCCCCATCCCCCTGCAGGGGGACCCCTGATCCCCCCATTCCCCAACAGGGGGATCCCTGATCACCCAGCAGGGGGATCCCTGATCCCCCATCACCCAGCAGGGGGATCCCTGATCCCTCATCACCCAGCAGGGGGATCCCTGATCCCCCATCCCCCTGCAGGGAGATCCCTGATTCCCCATCCCCATGCAGGGGGATCCCTGATCCCCCATCCCCCTGCAGGGGGATCCCTGATCCCCCATCCCCATGCAGGGGGATCCCTGCTCCCCCATCCCCCTGCATGGGGATCCCTGATCCCCCATCCCCCTGCATGGGGATCCCTGATCCCCCATCCCCCTGCATGGGGATCCCTAATCCCCCATCCCCCTGCAGGGGGATCCCTGATCCCCCATCCCCCTCAATGGGGATCCCTGATCCCCCATCCCCCTGCAGGGGGATCCCTGATCCCCCCATCACCCAGCAGGGGGATCCCTGATCCCCCATCACCCAGCAGGGGGATCCCTGATCCCCCATCACCCAGCAGGGGGATCCCGGATCCCCCATCCCCCTGCATGGGGATCCCTGATCCCCCATCCCCCTGCAGGGGGATCCCTGATCCCCATCCCCTGCATGGGGATCGAACTGCAGAAAGAGATCTGACAGCTATGGTGCAGTGATCCAGTAGATCACTGTGCCCAAGTTGTCAGATCACTTTCTACATCTTGATCCCCATGCAGGGGGATTCCCCTGCATGTGGATTGAGCTGCAGAAAGTGATCTGACAGCTCAGGCGCAGTGATCCAGTGGATCACAGAGCCCAAGTTGTCAGATCGCATTCTGCAGCTTGCTCTCCATGCAGGGGAATCCCCCTGCATGGGGATTGAGCTGCAGAAAGCAATCTGACAGTTTGGGCGCAGTGGTCCAAACTGTGCAGTGATCCACTGCACAGTGATCCAGGCTTTCAGACCACTGCGCCCAAGCTGTCAGATCGCTTTCTGCAGCTTGCTCTCCATGCAGGGGAATCCCCTTGCATGGGGATCGAGCTGCAGAAAGCAATCTTGCAGCCCCGGCACGGCACCCGGGTGCCAGATCGCTGCTCTGCAGTCCGATCCTCCTGCATGAGGATTGAGCTGCAGAAAGCGATCTCGCAGCCCCGGCGCTTCACCGGGACTGCCAGATCGCTGCTCTGCAGTCCAATCCATCTGCATGCGGATTGAGCTGCAGAAAGCGATCTCACAGCTCCGGATCACTGCACCCGGCCTGTCAGATCGCTACTTTGCAGTCCGATCCTCCTATATGGCGATTGTGGGACCTTCATTGTGGACTACGTCGGAGGCGATCGAGCGTCGTGGGACCTTCGTTGTGGACTACGTCGGATCTTTATAATAAAGATGGAGTCTGAATTTTGTTTGTGTTTTTTTTTCAAATAAAAAGATTTTTCTATGTGTGTATTTTCTGACTATTTACCAGAGATTCCTAATGGCGGGTCTAACATTGGCCCTATATTATGAATCTCGGGCTTAGTGCCAGCTGCCAATAAAAAGCTGGCATTAACCCCTTTATTACCCAGTTTGCCACCGGCACCAGGGCAACTGGAAGAGCATGGGTACAGCGCCAGAAAATGGCGCTTCAATGAATGCGCCATTTTCTGGGGCGGCTGCGGGCTGCAATTCGCAGCATGGGGGGCCCAGAACGCTTGGGCCTCTCTATGCTGAGGATTCCAGCCCCCAGCTGCCTAGTTGTACCTGGCTGGGCCAAAAATATGGCGGAGCCCTACGTCATTTTTTTTTCTAGAATTAGTTCTAGAAATAAAAAAAATTGGGCTTCGCTGTATTTTTGGTTGCAGCCAGGTACAACGAGGCAGCTGGGGGTTGCTGGCAGTCTGTAGCTGCCAAGTTGTACCTGGCTGGACCAAAAATATGGCGGAGCCCTACGCCATTTTTTTTTTTCTAGAATTAGTTCTAGAAATAAAAAAAAATGTGCTTTGCTGTATTTTTGGTTGCAGCCAGGTACAACGAGGCAGCTGGGGGTTGCTGGCAGTCTGTAGCTGCCAAGTTGTACCTGGCTGGACCAAAAATATGGCGGAGCCCTACGTCATTTTTTTTTTCTAGAATTATTTCTAGAAATAAAAAAAAAATTGGCTTAGCTGTATTTTTTGTAGCCAGCCATGTACAACTTGGTAGCTGGCTGACTGGAATCCTCAGCGTGGAGAGACCCAAGTGTTGTGGGTCCCCCGCGCTGCAAATTTCAACCCACAGCCACCCAAGAAAATAGCGCATTCATTAGAGACGGCATTTTCTGGTGCTGTACCCCAACTCTACCAGTTGCCCTTGTGCTGCTGGCACACGGGTTCTCCATATGCGACATGGTGTCCGCTAACAATTTCAATAGAAAATTAGCTCCAATTGTTAGCGGAAACCATGTCGGGTATGGAGAGACCCTCCCTGTGTGCCTGAACATTGGAGCTCCCCACAAGTGACCCCATTTTGGAAACTAGACCCCCGAAGGAACATATCTAGATGCATAGTGAGCACTTTGAACCCCCAGATGCTTCACAAATTCATCCATAAATATGAAAAAGCACTTTTTTTTCCACAAAAAAGTTTCTTTTTTAATTTTTACGGATCAATTTGTGAAGCACCTGGGGGTTCAAAGTGCTCACTATGCATCTAGATACGTTCCTTTGGGGGTCTAGTTTCCAAAATGGGGTGACTTGTGGGGGAGCTCCAATGTGGAGACACACAGGGACCCTCCAAACACGACATGGTGTCCACTAACAATTTGAATGGAAAATTAGCTCAATTTGTTAGCGGACACCATGTTGCGTTTTTAGGGTCCCTGTGTGTCTCCACATTGGACCTCCCCCACAAGTCACCCCATTTTGGAAACTAGACCCCCAAAGGAACGTATCTAGATGCATAGTGAGCACTTTGAACCCCCAGGTGCTTCACAAATTGATCCGTAAAAATGAAAAAAGAAACTTTTTGTGGAAAAAAAAAGTGCTTTTTCATTTTTATGGATGAATTTGTAAAGCATCTGGGGGTTCAAAGTGCTCACTATGCATCTAGATATGTTCCTTGGGGGGTCTAGTTTCCATAATGGGGTCATTTGTGGGGGAGCTCCAATGTGGAGATACACAGGGACCCTACAAATGCGACATGGTGTCCGCTAACAAATTGAGCTCATTTTCCATTCAAATTGTTAGCGGACACCATGTCGCGTATGGAGGGTCCCCGTGTGTCTCCACATTAGAGCTCCCCCACAAATGACCCCATTTTGGAAACTAGACCCCCTAAGGAAAGTATCTAGATGCATAGTGAGCAGTTTGAACCCTTAGACGCTTCACAAATTTATCCATAAAAATGAAAAAACACTTTTTTTTTCACTAAAAATTTATTTTTGCCTACATTTTTTCAGTTTCACATGGGCAAAGTGATAAAATACATCCCAAAATTTGTTGGGCAATTGTTCCTGAGCACACCGATACCTTATATGTGGTCATAAACCACTGTTTGGGCGCACGGCAGGGCTCAGGGGTGAAGGAGCGCCATTTCACTTTTTGAACGGAAAATTGGCTCTAAAATTCAAATTGCGCTCCTTCCCTTCCGAGCCCTGCCGTGCGCCCAAACAGTGGTTTATGACCACATATGAGGTATCGGTGTACTCAGGAGAAATTGCCCAACTAATTTTAGGATGCATTTTATCCTGTTGCCCATGTGAAAATGAAAAAATTGAGGCTAAAAGAACATTTTTGTTACAAAAATTAAAATGTCCATTTTTTCCTTCAACTTTATTTTAGTTCCTGTGAAGCACCTGAAGGGTTAATAATCTTCTTGAATGTAGTTTTGTGTAGCTTGAGGGGTGCAGTTTTTGGAATGGTGTCACTTTTGGGTGTTTTCTGTCATGTACACCCCTCAAAGGGACTTCAAATGTGATGTGGTCACTAAAAAAATGGTTTTGTAAATTTTGCTGGAAAAATGAGAAATTGCTGATGAACTTTGAACCCTTATAACGTCCTACCAATTTTTCATTTTTCTTCCAAAATTGTGCTGATGTGAAGTAGACATGTGGGAAATGTGATTTATTAACTATTTTGTGGCACATAACTCTCTGGTTTAGCAGAATAAAAATTAAAAATATGAAAATTGCTAAATTTTCAAAATTTTTGCCAAATTTTTGATTTTTTCACAAATAAACGCTAAAATTATCGACCTAAATTTAATACTAACATGAAGCCCAATATGTCATGAAAAAACAATCTCAGAATTGCTAGGATCCGTTGAAGCGTTCCAGAGATATTACCTCATAAAGGGACACTGGGCAGAATTACAAAAAATGGTCCGGTCATTAAGCTGCAAAGTGACTCGGTCCTTAAGGGGTTAAAGCAGTTGATTTTTTAAAGACATCTTACCTTACATTTATCACCTTTCACTTCTAATTTTACATCTAGGTATTCAAGTTCCTGATTTCCATACATTGTTGTTATATTTGTTTGTTTCATTAAGATGTAATACAAATGCATCAAAATCTTCTTTTGTCCCTTACCATACGATAAAAATATCAATGACAAATCTCAAAAATAATTTTAGATGTTTTAAATAGGGGTTAGAGGCAGTATAAATCATATTGTCCTCTAAATGTGCTAAAAATAAATTAGCTAAAGTACATGAGACCGGAGTCCCCATTGCTGTACCTTCCAGTTGATTAAACCATGCAATAATGATTCATGGATGAAGTCAACAAGGGATTCATTTTGTTTTTCGGATCTGAGGATTTCTCTGATTACTGTTCCTGCTAATTTGTTGGGGGATACGGGTATATAAACTTTCCACATCTATGGATACAAGTCTATAGCCTTCTCTCAACTCAAAATCATCTAAATATTTCACAAAATCACTAGAATCTTTCACATATGATGGAATTTTCTTTAAAATAGGTCTGAGAAGCCAATCAAAGCATTGTGATAATGGCTCAGTCAGAGCACACACCCAGGACACTATAGGGCGTCCGGGGGGGTTCTCTGAATTTGTATGTACCTTTGGTAAATGGTACTAGTGGGGCTTTCTCGGATATTCAATGTATAGTTTTTCAGCTTGTTTTTTTATCTAGGATTCCTAGTTCTACATACTTCCTAAGGAGGGTATGCAACTCCCTGTTATAATTGAAAGTTGGGTCTCCAGTTAGATTTTTATAGGTATCGGGGATATTTAGTTGTCTATACGCTTCCTTAATGTAGTCAGCTTTATGCATTATGACTACCCCTTCTCCCTTATCAGCTTTCTTCACCAATGTATCTTCCCACTTTAATATGGTATTTAATGCCTCCATTTCACCTTTTGTTACATTTTGTCTTGGTTTGTGATAAACCAGAGCCTCAATTTTCTTACTTACCATCTCTTCAAACAAATCAATACTGTTACCTGGTGAAACTGGGGGGTAAAAGCTTGATTTCACACCTCCCTGAAAAGGAGTAGTTCCCAAAGTTTCGGAGTCACTACTCCCGATATCTATGGGATCCATATCCAATAATAGGGCTACATCCTCTCTTACCTCGTTTAATGAGGATTCCTTGCTGAAAAAAAACAAGGCACCTATCTTAATCTGCTGTGTTGTGTCACTATTCAGACCTGATTTTTTATTTTTTTCATTTTTCTGATTTGCAAAATGTTTAAACAAATGGATTTTTCTAATAGCTTTAAACATGTCAACTTTAAAGTCCGAAAAATCAAACTCTTCCTCCACACAAAAATTGAGTCCCTTTTTTAGCAATTTTTCCATAGTCGGGGAGATTTCTTTATCAAATAAATTGAAGATTTTAATTGACTCCTCTTCTGATGGAGATTCATCAATCTCTCCATTATACAGTCTTCCTTTTTCCGTATGCTTTTATGCTTCTGCTTCCCTCTTTCCCTTCTGATACGCTTCCTAAAGGGTCTTTATCTATCTGATTTGCTTTATGTACTGATTTTTTTGCTGGTGGTAACTCGTCACTTGACTCATTCCTCTCTAACTCACTATCGCTGGAACTTGTACTTGAATTATGTTTCTTTTTCCCTTTTGGTTTTTTAGGAGTAAGGGGCAATTTTGGTGGATTTTTTCGAGTGCCATTTGGGCCAAATCTCGTTTTTGTCTTCTTATCTTTATTTTTATGTGGTGTTACATTATTTACTTTATTCCATGTAAATACATTTCCTGTCTCATAGTCTTGCTTAACCTGTAGGAATTTTTCTTTTTTCTCCATTTTAATTTCCATTTGCAAGGGGATGAGCTTTTTATCTAATTTTTTCAGAAATGCCGCCTACTCTTGTTTTTTAATCAATCTGGATTCAAGTTCTTTTCTCAATTGTAATAGCTCAACATTAATGGTTTCCAGTTCTTTTTCATTTTGCTTCAACACCAATTTTAACAGGGTTTCTGAGCTTAACGCCAGCGTTTCTTCCCATGCTTTAACAAACGCTGGGTCTTGTTTTCCAAATGCCATCGATTTTATTAATCTTAAGACCCTTGGCACTCTCTTGCATTGCACATAACTTTTCAATGATTGCACTATCCAGAAAGTTCTTATTTCTCGTTCAGCCAAATTTTGTATACGTTGGTCTAAACTTTTTGTGCTGATTAAAGTTGTTAGTTCAGCTGTGTTACAGTCTTCAAAAAACATCTCAGCATCCACCCTCCCCGCTGATATTAATGCAGTCAGATCTATGGCACTTACTTTAGCCGAATTACTTGGCTCAGGATCCATATTTTCCTAGGTCACTGGATTAGACCTTCCCTTATGTGCTCACAGTAATGAAAAAAGTCTCAATCAGTCCAATATTAGAGGTTACTGGGCACTATATGGTGTATATAGGTGTAGCCACTATAGCTGTGACCTTTTCAGTGCTATCTCAAAGGTGTTGCACACTGATTCCCACAAATAATCATATGTATTCAAAAGACTAGTCAGAGGCACTCACCAAAGAAGATCTTTGTGCTTTTATTCAGAGTCCAAAAACAAAGTCCATGGACAATTCAAATGGGGGAGGGGGAGTGCAGGGATGGCGGATGACGGCCTGCCGTTTCACGGTCAGTAATGCTTCGATGGGTCCTGGTGATAGCGTCACTTCCGGGGATTATATACACCGGAATTCTGACGTCATTGCCGTGCATAGTGAAATTTGTGCTAAAAATTACAAGCATATACAGTTATAAAAGTGAAAACCATAACAAGTGTACTATATATAATCAAATATCTCCTTTAAATAATGTATATAAAAACATTTTCCATACCACAGTATTCCCGTTAGTAATATGGAGCTAACAATAACTAGTGTTGCTACCTTATTCAACCAATGTGACTAGCACTATACCGTGAACATCCTGATACATGTAGATAAACTAGTGCAGTCACATTAGAAGCACTTCACTCTGCGGTCCAGCTCTCCCCAAACCATCTCGATTGGGTTCTGGTCTGGTGACTGTGGAGGTCTGGCGTAGCACCCCATCAATCTCCTTCTTGGTCAAATAGCCCTTACACAGCCTGCAGGTGTGTTTGGGGTCATTGTCCTGTTAAAAAATAAATGATGGTCCAACTAAATGCAAATTGGATTCAATAGCATGCCGCTGCAAGATGCTGTGAAAGCCATGCTGGTTCAGTAGAAAAAGAGAGGAGATACAAGAGGCGCAGATTGTGCCTTATCAACAAGACACTGTTTGTTTTGGTGTGGATTATATAGATATCCACTCACCTTTTAAGGTTGTGAGACTCACAACCAGTTTGAAAGCATAAGGCAGCTGCTGCAGAACCTCCACCGTCACGCCAAAAACCGCGGGAAATCAGGAGTCAAACAGGAATGGTATCCACGGTCCGCGCTGCTGCTCTTTACCAAAGGATTTCACAAAAGGTTATTACCATCATACGGTGCTTTATTCATCAAAACCTACGCGTTTCAGTGCTGTCCCAGCACCTTCCTCAGGGTATGTTCAACAGCCAGCCAGAAGGACTATATTTCACACTTCGAAGGACCTTGCATCATGCATAACTGTTTTACACATGCAGCTGGTGCCGCAGCTGCTGGATTGGCAAACCAAGAAGCATAATGAGGAGGATCAGGACAAGGATAAGGATGAGGAACAGGAGGAGGTAGTAGAGACAGAAAACACCTGTTTCCAGCCATGTGTAGCACCCCCACCAAAGGCGTTCAACTGGGAGAATGTCATGTGTGGATCCCTATCCCCTCCATGCAACTATTCAATGTGGCTTGAACAACTCCATCTTGTCTTGTTTCGTGAGGAGATTTGGTTCATGGATGCCGATGCTCAAGAGTAGTTGCACGGGCCTAAGGCACTTCAACGACCAATGTACCCAAGGCAAGTTGGTGGCATTCTTCCAGGATAGGAAGTTTGGCTTCCTAGCTAAACAAGGTACTGGGCATCAGTGCTACATCAAACGGTCCAACCTGCTGCATGACCATCTTCCCCAAAGACTCTGCATAATCTTGGTTGGGGAGCAGGTCACCTTCATGAAGGTGATGGGCAGCAAAAAGTTGTTTGCGCTAGGTTTGTCGGGTTGCCAGTGCTGATGACTTTGAAAAGTGGCAGCAGGAGGCAGACCAGGAGGTAATGAGGCATTGGGTGGAGGCCAGACCTCTCTTGGTTACCAGGCAGCTGAACCCAAACGCACAGGGGCCACTGATCCTAAAGGGCCTATTCGGTGTTGCCCAAGTTGGTTTCGACTCTCATAGAGGAGGTGGTCGTTCCCTAATTCCTCCATCCTCTTCATCAACGGTGGCCATGATTGGGTGTACTGGGGGGGCAGGTGGTGGTGGAGAATACCCCTGGAGGAGTAGTGCCTGTGGCCTGCCGATATCGTCCGGCAGCAGAGTACCATGAATAACAGCAACCTTTATTCTGGGCAGCATTCAAAAAGCTGATGAAGTCTTTCTATGATGAATAAAAAGAGAACTAACCTCAAAAAGGCATGCTGTTGGATCACAAACACATTCCTCAGTTGGCATTTTATACAAAGAAGCACTCTTTTCAATTGCTTTTCAGTTCTTTGAACAGCAAAGCCATTTTTTTTTGTTATTTTGTTTTTCCTTTCCCAAGTTTGAGCTTCCCCCTGCTGAATTAGTGAGCATGCATGCAGTCTTTGCTCTACACCTAAAAGTTCTTAAAGAGGAACTGCAGGGAGATAAGCATATTTGTACTGTCTCTTCCCTGCCGGCAGAGCTGAGCACTACAGTTCTCGGATCTATAGAACACTTATAAATCAATAAAATCACGTCTGCTCCTCAGCTCTCAGCTGTCCCTTTGGGGACAGAGAAATTCAGTCATGCATAGTGCTAAGGGGACAGGAAGCTAAGTTGTAATGGGGCAGGGGAATTAATGTAGTGCTTTGCCTCTGCACCTAGCCTGGCAATGACAGTACATGTTTTGCACCATCATATTATTGTTCAGCAAAAGATCACAGCATGTATTTATATCTGCTTGATCACATGATTGCTATCAAGGAGACACGATTGCTTGGTGCTATGACTGCTATCTTGTTCTAACATTACATAAGATGGTATATCAGGGGCAGGATTGTAGTGTACCCATGTGGTCAGTGGCACACGCCCCTTGCCCATACAGAGGTATGAGGGGATGGGAATGTAAGATGATCCTGGAGCCCCCAGGGTCCACACCCCTGACACACCTCCTGTCACTGTTGTTGTATGAGGCTGAATTTCTCTGTCCCTGAAGGGAGGGGTAAGTGCTGATTGTAACTGCTGAGGAGCAGATCTAATTTTATGGATTTGTAAGCAATCTACAGATCCTAGAACTTTAGTGTCCAGCTCTATTTTGTTATGTAGGAGGCCAGGGACAGTACAAAACATTTTATCTCTCCGGAGTTCCCCTTTAGTGGACTCTGCTCTTTTTGCACTTTGCAACATTTTAATGGAGGCTGCTGACTTTACTTTTAAATATATGTATATTCAAATGTGGCACCTTAGGGGGTAGTGTGCCACAGTAACATCACCAAGGGTTAATTCCCCACACAACCCACAACACTACATTAGCGCATCCAGGCCAGAAGGGAGAGCTAAAGCTGCTTCTCAATATATTCTGGTGTGGAGAGGAAGTGGCAGTTAGTTCAGTACGTAGCAGTACTGTGAAGAGTTCAGTTCTTGAGAGGACTGAGGAAGAAAGGACTTGGGTGTAAAAGGGCTGCGTTAGGCCCAACCCATGGTCCACTGTCCACTTCCAGGCCATCCAGGTTCTGAGGAATAGGAGAAGCAGAGGAACACACCCGGGACACGGAGTTACCCTAAACTCACCCCGGAGGAGCGCAAAGACCGGATAATGGATCCGCAATTGTGCCTGACACAAGCAGCACAGTAAACAACGGATTAGTGGAGGTTATATATCTTCACTGTGCCACAGCGAAGCAAGACGGCGGGGTCAGAAACACAAAAATAAGACTCAAGTTGCCTAGCAAGTTTGGTACCCGTGAGAGAAGACAGGGCCGGCAGCCTAACTAAAGTGGCAGCAAGGCCACACACACAGCGCAGGAGTGGGAAGCCAAGGACCCGGCCAGGGTGGGAGCAACCCGGCCCTGGTACAGACTCCATGGACAGTACTCTGCTGAATAACACCTACAGTAAAGACTTGGAAAACTACAAAACCGTGAGTCTGTGTAATCTTTGCACTCAAGCCCTACTTTCCTTCACAAACTGCTATCATCTCTACCACTACCTCTACTCTGCATCATCCATAGACTATTATCACCACTGCCCGGGAAACCAGGCTCTGCCCGCAGAGAGCCATTACATCTTCAGCTGCCAAACATCATCCTTGGAGGTTCTGCAGCAGCGGTGGTCACCCTGACCACATACCACGGGTGGCGTCTCGACTTTCTCCCCTGTAAATACCATAATTACTTGTGGGCTCGAGACACGGTCTGGACCAAGACTACCGTGATACCCCCTGTGATACCCTGGTCTGGTACCGAGTACCCCGTCTCAGTGGGCTTCACACATATATGTGTATTTGAGACTCATTAAAGTCGGTGACAAAGTAAAGTTATTTTTACTTCACTCTTTGTGTACTTCAGGACTGTTTCTGAAATGTAGTGTTTGCATACTGCCCTAATGAGACTGGTGAAAAAACCCTGGCATCTGGCTTGATGGTCTGAGGTATGGAAATGCAAAACACTACATGCAATCGTGTAGAACCTTGCCAGTTAAGTGCAGTCTTCAAGGGCTACAATCAACACATGTTTTCAGGATTTCCTTAGTATTGCACAAGGTGATGGAATTATCACCTTTACAGTTAATGAAATTAGCAGATGTGGAATGCTAAGGAAATCCTGAAAACTTGCACTGTTTTCAGAACTTGAGAACTGTAGCTTTCCACCCATGCCCTAGAGGTTTCTGTGGAAGTAGCCAGGGTGCTAGAGGAATCATTGAGCCCTTTCACCACAACTGCAGCTCTCCTTGGACTCTCATAACAAATTAAAATGCTAAATTAATTCTGAAAACATGTTTCTGGTCGGTGAGAACTGTACTTGGCTAGACCTGTTCTACAGGAGTGTTTGTGGTGTCTTGCATTACCATATCTCAGACCGTTAGGCCAGAGGCCTGCAGCTTTTTCACCATCTTGGTAGGGCAGTATCAAATCACCTCTTTGCAGAAACAGTCCATCACACAATGATCTCTCATAGACTTTGCTGCCTTCTGGATAGACATGCAAGTTTTGATGCAGATTCTCAAAATGTGCCTTAAAAGAAGAATCAAACATTGTACCATAGGCATGGGGTCTTACAGCAATATGGTGGGGTCACGTTCACAGAAAACATCCCTATATGCTGTGAGAGCAGGCGCACAGTCACTAGTGAGAGTGTGACAAGCAATGCAATCACAAACATTACTGTGGTTCAGACTCGAGGGGTCATACATGGGTTATTCCTCAACTTTGAACTTTCCTGCGCTCCCTGACATTAACACTTCTCACACGCGGTGACTCACGATACAGGCGAGATATATCTGCTAGATCTCGCGCAATAGCACAGCTCTAAAGAGACAGTGTTACAAGCGCTGATGCCACTGAGGTTATCTCAAGTCACGCAAGATTCCCTGCTGTGTGATACACACTGTGTAACCTGACACAATCTCAGGGAAGTCACAGCTTGTCACACTGTCGTGTATTGCCTGCTGTCTCACCATATGCGGATACAGTCAGCAATCTTTTCCCCCAAATGCTTGGACTACTTCAGCATTTACTTGGGTCTCATTCCCTCTTGGGGGGGGGTCAAGTTAATTTTTACATCCTTTTTGGGAGGGGGGTTGGGTGGAAGGAGAAATTTAAACAAATGGATTTTTATAAAAAAAAAAAAAAACAAAGAGGTGAAAGAGGAATATATTGTGGTTATTTCTCTAACAAAATATTTATTGGTGTTATGTGTGTCCTTACTGAATTGATTAGTAATATCAGCTGTCTGATTGATGCCTCGACATTTCTAGCATCTGGACCTGCTTCCAGCTGATATTACTCCACTGGAATCAATTCCAAATACCATTACCCTATTTGCCAACACACCTGGGTGCTGGGTATTCTGTCTCTCACTCAAAGTCCTTGAGAGCTTAGGAGACACCGCAGACAACTCTTCTTGAAGTACAGACTGAAGTTTATTCAGAGAATGCAATAAAACAGAGTTAGGAGACAAGCGCAAAGCAACCAGACAATGGTGTGGTCTGGCCCCGATAATATTTTCTGGGGTCTTTTTCATACATGATTAGACAAAGAGAAGATACTGCAGAGAAAAGGCGTTTTCATTGCAGGAACAGAGAATATCATGATTACATCATGACATTATTTAAAAGAATTGCAGTAAAACTTATTATAGTCTTATATGCCTCTATGTTGCTTCTAATCGATTCAGGGATGTTGTCATAGGTGACATCCATGATCTGTACTCGCATAATTCCTCAAATACTGACAATTCTATTGGAAACTTAGTTTCTTTTTCAATTCAATAAACCTATTATTCATGACTATGTATCACCATCTATCAAATGATGCAATCCACTTTCCTATTTCATTTAACCTTTGTAAACTTTCTCTTAAACTTGTAGAGAACACTTACGTTATTCTTGTAGAACTTTCAAACACTGAATTTTGTTAGCTGGAAAGTTAATTTGCTCAAGTTTGATATAACATGGCTGCTTCAGCAGATCCTGTATGACTAGTCTCTTACACTGGGCAGCAAGAGAGCAATGGGAAATATGCCAGGAGTGGCACATCTAATGGGGGCGCCAGTGCTAGGGCAGCTGCGGCCTGCTAAATTTTTTCAAGATTTTAAAATCTTTTAAGATTTTAAAGATTACTTAACTTTTCAGCTGTTCAAGTGGGTGGATAGAAGGATAGATGGATGTAGAGATAGATTTATAGATAGATGGCCAAAATAAATAGATTTACAGATAAATATATGTCAAACAGCTGTATAATGTCCCACACCACTATATATTGTAAGTTTGCACCCTTTAGTGTTTTTCATGTTTCACTAAAGGATGTTTTGTGCCTGGTATTTAGCTTTAAAAAATTAATAAAAATAAAAGCCATTGGGTAGTCACTATTTTTTTTGCAAGCTAGGGTACAGCAGACAGCTGTAGTTTGCAGTCTACAGCTGTTGGCTTTATCTTGACTGTTATCAAAATTGGGGGACCATATGGCAATTTTGTCAATTGCTTCATTGTTATTACGTCAGATTTGTTGCCATGCTGACAACCAATCACAGACGCCATCAGAGAAGGTGAGCAGGGCTAAGTCTAACCAATCAGAGGAGGGGGAAGCAGTGAATATATTTGAGATTCATGAGCAGCCACAGAAGCATGGTGACATCGGTGGTGAAGTTTGCTAAGCAATAGTGTTGAAAGATAATGTTTGTGCGAAAACAGCAGGGCTACACTCTAGAAAATGGTTTAAGCTGTGGTTGGGCACATGTGAAGGTGTTTTCTAGGCCCTTGTTTCTGCTGTCTATTGATTTCAATGAGGTTAGGAAGCTCAGTGAACTGTTCTCCGATTTATTCAGTGAACATATGTTCATTCCACAAACTGAGCCAAGCCCAAATTTCAAAAGGTCCGCTCATCTCTAGTCCCAACACCTGCAAACTTAAGGAGGCTTAAAAAAAATTGGTAGACCCAATGGCTGAGAACACACCTAACTCAAGGTTAGGTGTTGTTTTAAACCGATGGGACTTCCAGCGAGTGTTTTGGCCCCAAAAATTAATGGAAAGTTTTAGGGCCATTTTAAAATGTCAAACATTTCACCCGAAAAAGCTGTGTTCCGATCACAAACCGAATCTGAAATCTTCGTGCCGAATTTGGAATTTACAAATATATTCTGGGAAGGTTCACTCATCGCCTTCCTTCCCTCTGTTGGACCTAGTGAAACTCTTGTCTCTCCTCCTTGGTTGGCCAAGAAACTCTGACTTCTGCTGCCAGCATTGCCACATAGGAATAAATGTAATAATTGGTTGACTAGACCAGGTGTCTCAAACTCAGCTGAGTAAGTGGGCTGCTCATACAAGAATGTTGAATTTGGAGGGAATCATTCTTTGTAGGACTAAGTGACATTTTTAGTAATACGGTATATATAATACCATATATAATGTCCAAATCCTGGTCCCATTCTTGTAGTAATATCCCCATCCTGGTCCTCTTCTTGTAGTAATGTCCCCATCCTGGTTACCTTCATGTAGTAATGTGCACCATCCTGATCCCCATCTTGCAATAATGTCCCCATCCTGATCCACTTCTTTTAGTAATGTCCTCATTCTGGTCCTCCTGTAGTAATGTCCTCATCCTGATCCTTATCTTTTAGTAATGTCTCCACCCAGGTCTTCATCTTGTAGTTATGTACTCATCTTGAACTCCATATAGTAGTAATGTCCCCACCCTGGTTTTCACCTTGTAGTAATACACCATCCTGATTCCTTCTTGTGCTAATGTTCCTATCCTGATTCCTTCCTGTAGTAATGTCTCTATTCTGGTCCCCATCCTGAATTAATGTCCCCATCCTGATCCTTTTCTTGTAGTAATGTCCCCACTCTTCACCCTAGTCCCCAACTTGTAACAATGTCCTTATTCCGGTTCCCATCTTGTAGTTATGTCCCCATCCTGATCCCCTTCTTGTAGTAATGTCCCCGTCCTGGCCCTCATCTTGTAGTAATGTCCCCATCCTGAACCCCTTCTAGTCGTAATGGCCCCATCTTGTAGTAATGCCCTCATTCTGATCCCCTTCTAGCAGAAATGACCTAATTTTGTAGTAATGCCCTTATTTTGATCCCCTTGAATCAGTAATGGCCCCATCTTGTGGTAATGCCTATCCTTGCAGTAATAACCAGATCCTGATCCCCTTCTTTTAATAAGGTTGCCACCTTGCTCTCCTTTTTTCTAATAGTGTGACCTATTTTTGTTGAATTACACTCACACCCACAATCACATCCAGGGCTGCCACTAGGAATTTCGGGGCCCCTGACTGCCAAAATTTTGGGGCCCCCCTGAGACTCCGCCCAGCCTCCACCCCTGAGACTCCGCCCAGACTCCACCCAGGCTCCGCCTCCACCCTAGATCCGCCTCCACCCAAACATACATTACATATATAGTGAAAAATTGGAACAGCACCAAAAATTTCCTTAATTTATGTGCAAAGCTTTCCCAACCAGCAATCCAGATGGTTCCTTAGAATAGATAAAAAAAAAAGAAAAACAGCAAAAAAAAAAAAAAAATAGAAAAAAGTGGACTTTATTGCCCATTGGGCAATTAAGTCCACTTTTTTCTATTTTTTGTGCTGTTTTTCCTTTTTTTACACTCTCTCTATTATATATTACACACACACACACTTGAGACTGCTGTGGGCTGAATACACAATAGCTGTATCAGTCACGGTTTTGACGATTCTTGGTGCCAGCACCAATCTGTCCACGGTGTTTTCTGGAGAGCTGCAGCTTGCAGATCGCTTCAGGGTGCCCCCTTCCTGATCACCAGCGCTCCGGCATTCAGCCTGCTGAGCGCTCAAACAACCCGATGCACATTTCCAGTTAGCGGTTCATCACTTCCGGTTAGCGTTATAGAAATGAAGTTGCAACATCGTAGGATCAACGGTGTTTATTCCCTCTTCGTGTGGTCTAACATGGTGCGGGTGGGGGGATGGGGGGTTCTCAAAAGCGATGACCGTTTCACACCGCAAGTGGCACTTCAACAGGCATAAAGTCCACCATATGCCTGTTGACTATGTCCACCATATGCCTGTTGACTATATGCCTGTTGAAGTGCCAACCCACGAAGAGTGAATAAACACCGCTGATTGTGTGTTGCAACTTCTTTTCTATAACGCTAAACACAATAGCTGTATATGCAATAGAGAATACAGAATAGAGACAGCTGCTACCTGTATACACAATAGAGATGGCTGCGGACCATATACACAATAGAGACTGCTGTTGGCTATACATACAATAGAGAATACACAATAGAAATTGCTGCTGGCCATACACAATAGAGAATACACAATAGAGACAACTACTGGTCGTCCTTAATACAGATGGCTGCCAGCCATATAGACAACATCCCAACAGCTTCCCTCCATTCCGGCAGCCTTCCTCCATCCTGATAGTCTCCCTCCATCCTTCCTCCATCCTGACAGCCTCCTTCCATTCCTTCCTTCATCCCGACAGCCTCACTTCAGCCTTCCTCCATCCCGACAGCCTCACTTCATTCCAACAATGTCCCTCCATCCTGACAGCTTCCCTCCATACTTCCTCCATCCCAACAGCGTTCCTCCATCCCAACACCAGTCCTCCATCCTGACAGCCTCCTTCTATCCCAATAGCCTATTCCATCCTGACAGCCTCTCTCCATCCTTCCTCCATACCAACATCCTCCCTCCATCCTGACTGCATCCCTCCATTCCGACAGCCTCCCCGTTCTCCCCACAGCCTCCCTGTCTCCCCACAGCCTCCCCACAGCCTCCCTGTCTCCCCACAGCCTCCCTGTCTCTATCCCCCACAGCCTCCCTGTCTCCCCACAGCCTCCCTGTCTCTATCCCCCACAGCCTCCCTGTCTCCCCACAGCCTCCCTGTCTCTATCCCCCACAGCCTCCCTGTCTCTATCCCCCACAGCCTCCTTCCCTATATATGGCCCCCTATTCTGTACATTACCCCATCCCTACCCCGGACCCCCCCATAACTTACTATTGGAGGGAGCTGTGGATGCGGAGCAGGGGTGCCGGAGCCCGGAGGGCACATCTGCAGGACTGGAGCTGTCTGCGGGGGAGTAGCTGCGGGCCTGCGGCAGGGAGCGGTGGGCGCCGCCATGTTCTTTATGGCTGGCGCCCACTAACTGTACAGCCGGTCGGTGGAAGTTGAGACTTCCACAAAATGGCCGCGGCTAAATGGAGACCGCAGCCATTGTGTAGAAGTCTCAACCTCTAGTGACCGGCTGTACAGTTAGTGGGCGCCGGCCACAAAGAGCATGGCGGCGCCCACCGCTCCCTGCCGCAGCTTCTCCCCGCATCTCCAGGGCCCGATGGCGCTGACTAATGGGGGGGCCCTGCAAGACATGGGGGATGGGGCCTGGAGGAGCCTGCTCAAATAGGCCATGCCCCCTGGAGTCACGGCCGGGCCCCCCTGGGCTCGGGGCCCCTGACTCCAGTCAGGGCTGTCACCCCCTGATGGCGGCCCTGATCACATCCACACACACAGATTTTTCTCACCTGTCTCCACACACACATACACATGTGGAGCCCACTGGGACGGGGTACTCGGTAGCGGACCAGGGTATCACAGGGGGTATCACGGTAGTCTTGGTCCGGACCGTGTCCCGAGCCCACAAGTAATAGGTGGTATTTCCAGGGGTATGTGGTCAGGGTGACCAACGGTGCAGCAGAACCTCCGGGGATGATGTTTGGCAGCCGGTGATGTAGCGGCTCTCCACGGGCAGAGCCTGGTTCCCCGGGGCAGTAGTAGATAATAGTCTATGGGTGATGCAGAGTAGAAGTAGTGGTAGAGATGATAGCAGTTTGTGAGGGAAAGTAGGGCTCAAGCGCAAGGATCACACAGACTCTACAGTTTTGTATTTTTCCAAGTATTTTACTGTAGGTGTTGTTCAGCAGAGTACTGTCCATGGAGTCTGTACCGGAGCCTGGATGCTCCCACCCTGGCCGGGTCCTTGGCTTCCCACTCCTGCGCTGTGTGTGTGGCCCTGCTGCCGCATTAGCTAGGCTGCTGGCCCTGTCTCCTCTCACGGGTACCAAACTTGCTAGGCAACTTGAGTCTTAACTTTGTGTTCCTGACCCTGCCGTGTTGCTTCGCTGTGGCACACTGAAGATATATAACCTCCGCTAGTCCGTTGTTTACTGTGCTGCTTGTGTCAGGCACAATTTCGTATCCGGTATCCGGTCTTTGCGCTCCTCCATGGTGAGTTTAGGGTAACACTGTGTCCCGGGTGTGTTCCTCTGCTTCTCCTATTCCTCAGACCCTGGCTGGCCTGGAAGTGGACAGTGGATCATGGGTTGGGCCTAACACAGCCCTTTTACACCCAAGTCCTTTGTTCCTCAGTCCTCTCAAGAACTGAACTTTTCACAGTACTGCTACGTACTGAACTGTCCACTTCCTCTCCACACCAGAATATATAGGGAACCAGCTTTAGCTCCCCCTTCTGGCCTGGAGGCGCAAGTGTAGTGTTGTCGGTTGTGTGGGAAATTAACCCTTGATTTTTCTTACATGTCCTCCATTTTCTTGGCGTCATCCTTTCTGCGGCCCACAATAGTGCCTTGATGATGATGCAGTGTTACGAGCTTGATATATATTCCTGGCGCCGTGCAGTAGCAAGTTCTATAGCTTGGTTACATCAATAGCAGCAGGACCCAGGCACAACCCATTTTTAATGCCCTGGCAGAGGGAAGGACATTGTCACTCAGGATTTTATGGTACATGCCTAACTCCATTATCTCATTGATGTGGTGAAGTAGTGCTGTGCCCTTAGCAGAGAAACACCCCCAAAACATAATGTTTTCACCGCCATGCTTGGCAGTGGGGACTATTTTCTTTGGGTCATAGGTAGCATTTCTCTTCCTTCAAACATGGAGAGTTGAGTTAATTCCAAAGAGCTTAAGTTTTGTCTCCTCTGACCACATCACGTTCTTCCAATCACTCTCAGAATCACCAAGATGCTCATTGGTAAACTTCAGATGGGCCTGCGCATGCGCCTTTTTGAACAGTGGGACCTTACAGGTACTGGAGGATTTTAATCCATTAGGCTGGGGTCACAGTAGCATTTTTCACATGCGTTTTTGGAGACCTGCGTTTTCAAAAACGCATGTAAAAAACGCACCCATAGGCCCCCATGTTAAAAAACGCATGCCCTAATAGCCAAAAAGCATGTGTGATTGTCCCATGCGTTTTTTAATAAGGGGCCTTATGGAAAACGCATGCAAAAACGCATGTACAATTAGTTCCATTCAAAAACGCATGCGTTTTCCATAGGAGCCCATGTTCAAAAAACGCATGCGTTTCCAAAAACGCATGCGTTTTTTTAACATGGGCTCCTATGGGAAACGCATGCGTTTTTGAATGGCACTAAAAGGTACTAATTGTACATGCGTTTTTGCATGCGTTTCCCATAGGAACCCATGTTATAAAAACGCATGCGTTTTCTACAAAAACGCATGCGTTTTTCAAAACGCTCAAAAAAATACTACAAGCACTATTTTTAGGTGCAGATTCAAAAACGCAGCCAAAAACGCAGGGAGCCATCACACACCTTACAAAAGTCATGCTGACATGAAAAAACGCATGAGTTTTGTTAAATCACTAAAAAAAACGCACAGCAACTGTGACCACAGCCTAACTGCGTAATGGGTTACTGATGTATTTTTTTGCGTCACTGGTCTCAGCTGCCTTGAGATCATTAACAAGTTCTCCCTATGTAGTTTTAGGCTGATGTCTCACCTTCCTTATGATCTTTGATACCCAATAAGCTGATATTTTGCATGAAGCCCCAGAGTGATGTGGATTGACACTCATTTTGTATTTTTTTCCATTTTCTTACTATTGCACCAACAGTTGTCGCCTTCTCATCCAGCATCTTACTTATGCTTTTGTAGCCCATTCCAGCCTTTGCAGGTCTAGCATCTTTTCCCTGACATCATTAGTAAGCTCTTTGGTCTTGCCGATGTTGTAGAGGTTAGCGTCTGACTGAGTTATTGAGTGTGTGCAAAGGAGTTTTTTGTACAGGTGACAATTTAAGACAAGTGTCTTTAATGCAGATAACGAGTTGATTAGGATCGTCTAAGGCTGGCTTCACACTGCGGCGGCGTCCGGTCCGGGGCTGTCAGGAGTGACAGCCTGGACCGGAGTTTTTCTGCATAGAATATCATCGGGCTGCACGGAGCTGGATCGCGGCGGGTGTTAATTATCTGCTATCCGGCTGCTGTGTCGCCGGATGAATCCTGCAGAAGTGGGGATTTGTCTGCCGACTCCAAAACGGTGCATGCACCGTTTTTGGAGTCGGCAGACAAATCCCCACTTCTGCAGGATTCATCCGGCGACACAGCAGCTGGATAGCAGATAATTAACACCCGCCGCGATCCAGCTCCGTGCAGCCCGATGATATTCTATGCAGAAAAACTCCGGTCCAGGCTGTCACTCCTGACAGCCCCGGACCGGACGCCGCCGCAGTGTGAAGGCACCCTAAGGCTGGTTTCACACTGCAGTTTTTTCACTGACCAGGTTCCATTCGGTTTTTGTGCCAAAACCAGGAGAGGAACCAGGAGAGGAACTTGCAGAGAAAAACTATAATTGAAAGATTGACACCTGTTCTGAGTTTTGTAGACACTACTGGTTTTGACAAACAGACACTGATGGAACCTGATCAGGGAAAAAACTGCAGTGTGAAATCAGCCTAATGGTGGGTTTACACGCAAGGATATCCTGAACGATATCCTTACAAAAGTCATGTGACAGACATTGTCATAACGATATTCATTCTGGCTCTGCGCCAGAATCATTAGCAAATCTGTCAATCCGACACTGAACAATAATGTGCCAGCGCTGTGACAGCAGCACTGGTACATTATTGTGTGTAAAAGTATTAAATACACTTTTATTGACAATGTCCCTGCCTGATTTTACATTTAAACACGCTCCTGCAGCTCTGAGGCACCTGCCGCCACAGTGCTGCAGGAGGGCGTAAAAAGCGTGTTTATGGGGTTTATTAAACTGACCAACATGGCCACAGAGAGTGGCCACACTCTCCTGTAGTCATGCTGCCCCTAACATTGGCAGCCCAGGGGTTAACTGTGCCAGGTAGCAGAAGCCGCAGTATTTAAAAACCGGCGGGTACTGTGTGCTCACAGTGCTCCGTGTAAAGTTACTACACTGTTTTGTGAATAGGGAGCTGTGCTCTGCTCTGGTGCTGAAGACAACACAGGGCTTCAGCACCTAAGCGATCATCAATACAGCAGAGAACAGCTCCTTTTATACTGTAATGAGGAGATGCACAATTTGCGTACATGGGCACTCTCTGGGGCCATGTAGCTCAATAACATTAACCCATGAAACACCGGCTTCAGACACGCTGGTTTTTAATGAATGTATCCAGCAGAGCCGACATTGTGCGGCTTCTGCTAAATACATGATTTAACCCCTGTGCTGCCAATGTTATGTGCTACATGGCTCCACGGGAGTGTGGCCACTGTCTGGGGCCTTGTAGCACTATACCATTAACCCCTTCTGCACCGACTTCATACCCGCTCCTGCAGCATGGTGCCGACATGTAGCACAGTGCTGCAGGAGCTGGTTGAAATGAAGAATTAAGTTAAAAAAATAAAGATTTTCTGCAATTTTAAAATTAAAATTACAGCTCCAGGAATAGAAGTCTTTTGAACGATATCGTTCAAAAGGCTTCACACTGAACAATGTGGCACATCGTTCAGAGGTTAATTGAACGACGAATGATAGATTTGAGCTCAGGATCTCAAATCTAGGATGAACGATCTAACGATCTTTTCATCCTAGATCTTATGTTTACATGCAAGGATGTGCAAAGGATATCGTTCAAAAGATTTCAATCACGTGACTTTTGAACGATATCCTGAACGACATCCTTGTGTGTAACACCACCATTAGTAATCTGTAGAAGCCAGAACTCCTAATGATTGATAGGGGATCAAATACTCATTGCTCTCATCAAAATGCAAATACATTTACTGTATATAATTTAGACAATGTGATTTTTTGGATTTTATTTTTGCTATTCTATCTAACACTTTTAAAATTAACCTACCCTTAAAATTATAGACTGTTCATGTCTTTGTCAGTGGGAAAATGTACAAAAGCAGCAAGGGATCAAATAATTATTTTCTTCACTCTATACTATCTATCTATCTATCTATCTATCTATCTATCTATCTATCTATCTATCTATCTATCTATCTATCTATCTATCTAGCTATCTATCTAGCTATCTATCTAGCTATCTATCTAGCTATACATCTATTTATATGTTTATCTATCCTTCTGTTTATCTTTTTCTATCTACTTTACAGATCATGTTAAAAAAGCATGTCATACGCAAATTAAATTTTGATATGAGCATGACGTACAGTTACTAGTTGCGGAGAAACCACACACTGGCATGTCATACGCATGACATCAGCACATCACACGGGTGTCAAAACGCATGACAGTTAGATACTAATCTCATCAAGATATGCAGATGTGAGCACACCCTAAAACTGTGTATTTGTAATAAAGGAGTTTGATTCAATATGGGTTCAAAAGAGTCCTAGAAAACCTCAAATTGTAACATATTTCTTCTGGACAACTCTAAGCTTAGCGGTACCAGCAATTCATTGCAAATCATTTTTATTTTTTTAAATTTGTCAAAGCTGGTGAATTTGAATTTCAAAATATCCCTATTATTTAATTATGATGACTGTTATCTCTGAGAACCAGACCATCTCTTTTGATAAAGTATAATTACTGATTTCAACAAGAATTATAATTTCTTTCTTGTTAAAAAAAAAAAATACATCAACAGACTCTCGGGCACAATTTACTTGTGGCATTGGAAAATGAAAATGTGCTTAATTAGCTCATTTAAAGTGGTGTACTGAAGAGAGGACATCGTGGCTAGACTGTATTTCAAAAGCTTAAATATGTACTCATGACTTAACAGAATTTGTCATTCAATTACACATTTCATTGAAATAATAAGAAATTATCATTTGTTCCATATGGTGTACCCATATCCTTAACCTGTGAGATTTGGGCGGAAAAATATGCCATATGGAAGCATACAGCACTGTGACAACATTCCAATAACTTTCTGATTAGATTTTAAGCAATTACAGATTTTTTTGGAAAGTTGTATAAAAAATGTTTTTGTTGCTTTTTATTTAGGCAAGCCAAAAATGTAAAATCAGAAGTACCGTATATACTCGTGTTTAAGCCGAGTTTTTCAGCCCAAAATTTGGGCTGAAAAGTCCCCCCTCGGCTTATACACGGGTCTATACGGCTGCTGTGCTATATAGGCTGCTGTGGTGGGGGCTGTGGAGGCTGGAGGAGGCGGGGGAAGGCTGCTGTATGAGCGGCCCCGTCACGTGGGGCCGCTCATTATATATGCACTGCTTCCCCCTGTCAATCAGCGGCAGGGGGAAGCAGTTCATATATGCCCCCCAAAAGCTGGCACTGTCCCGCCTTGTAAGGGCCCCCCCCGCTGCTTATACATTACCATCCCGGTGTTCTGATCGGCGCCGCTCCTCGGTGCTCCTTCTTCATCCTCCCGTCCTCGCTGGCTGCATCTGGGATCTCCGGCCGTCGCAGGCATATGACGTCATCGCGCGATGGCCGGAGATCCCGGTTGCAGCCAGCGAGGACGGGAGGATGAAGAAGAAGCACCGAGGAGCGTCGTCGATCAGAACACAGGGATGATAATGTATAAGCAGCGGGGGGGGCCCTTACAAGTGTGGACAGTGCCAGCTTTTGGGGGCTGTTGGTACCCCAAGGGGGCCGCTGGGTACCCCCTGGGGGCCGCTGTATAACCCCTGGGGGGTGCTGTATAACCCCTGGGGGGTGCTGTATAACCCCTGGGGGCTGCTGTATAACCCCTGGGGGCTGCTGTATATACTGCTGAGGCCTGTATACCACTAGGGCTGCTGTATATACCACTGGGGCTGCTGTATATACCACTGGGGCTGCTCTATATACCACTGGGGCTGCTGTATATACCACTGGGGCTGCTGTATATACTGGTGGGGTCTGTATATACCACTGGGGAGGCTGCTGTATACCACTGGGGTTGCTGTATATACTACTGGGGCTTGTATATGCCACTGGGGAGGCTGCTGTATACTACCATTGGGGGGCCTGTATACCACACTGCTGGGGGCTGTACACCTGTGCTGGGGTCCACCCTCGGCTTATACACGAGTCAATAGGTTTTCCCAGGTTTTGGGGGCAAAAGTAGGGGGGGTCGGCTTATACACAGGTCGGCTTATACACGAGTATATACGGTATTTTAAAAAATATGTTTAACAAATAACCATCCACCCAAATAATAAAATATATATCATAGGGAAGGGAAGTTAACAGCAGCAGGTGAAGCAGAAATCTGCCCGTGTCAATCTGTGACAAAAAAAAGCATTGATATACAGTGCAGTGCAAATTAATTGGGACAAAGCAAAAAAAAAAACACATATTTTTGAAAATGTAATAATAAAATTTTATAATGCACTGTTACATACTAATTTTAGTAAGAAATATGTCCTCCTTTAGCAGATATGAGATTTTCAATGCGTTTTGGCATTGATTCTACCACGTTTTTGCATAAATTCTTCAATTTTTCATCATGGAACCACACTTGTATGGGGATTTCTCTTAAGGCCACGTTACACACACAGATATCTGTTCAGATATTGGTCACAGATCTCTGGTTGCAGTGAAATCATGTACACATTGCTCCATTTTGTGGGTGTTTACGAAATGGAACAATATGTCCAAGTTTTCACTGCAACCAGAGATCTGTGACCAATATCTGAACAGATATCCGTGTGTGTAACGTGGCCTTTACAGTCAGACTTGTATGTTCATTAAGAGTAATAATTCTAGACCTCTTCCGTGGAGTAACATCCATTTTTACAGGCACGAATCACACTGAGAGAAAAAGTCCACTAAACCACTCCTCACAGAAACAAGCTCTCAAATGAAGCTGAGGGGGCAGCTAGCTGTTATTTTCTGACTAAAACCAGTCAAACCACATTTTGTTACTCAAGGTTGTACACTCACACCTGTTCAAAGCAGTTAAAACTGGTTTGAATCACTGACTGGTAACCCCAACTTACGATTTTACTTAAAAAGATGCTTTGTCCCAATTAATTTACACAGCACTGTACATGCAAGGTGTAAAAGCGTGTTCACACTGGCCATAAAACAGACAATTTAGGATTTTTCAATCTCTGATAATGGTATTCAATATGCTCTGGTGGGGAGCATGCCATCCCATTCATGCCCCTGTGACGTGATAACGTGGCGTGTTGGGTTGCAATGACAACTGAGGGTCTGTTAATGTTATAGCATGAGCGATTAGATTATCACAGCTTTAAATCACCTAAGGCAGGGGTGGGGAACCTCAGGCCCCAGGGCCGAAAACAGCCCTCGCTGACGTTTTTGTGGCCCTTGTGCAGATTCTTGGTGACCTCAGTGCTCAGGCTGGCAGACGCTTTTTGCTGACTGTCTGCCCTTTAAATGCAGCTCTACAGTGATCTCTATGCTCCAGCCTTGGACTCCATAATGATCTCTATGTCCGAGCCTCAGCCTCCCAAGTGAACTCTATGCCCCAGCCTCGGCCTCCCAGTGATCTCTATACCCCAGCCTTGGCCTCCCCAGTGAGGTATATGCTCCCAGCCTTTTCTGTGATGTCTAGTGCCCTAGCAAACCTGGAAAAGCAGTTGAGAAGCAACATGATCAATATCACTGATGTCAAAGAGAAGCAGTTCCAGCCACCACAGTAAGGGCAAGTTGATTGTTTAACCTAATATAGCGGGTCATTTTCAAGTTGATAATTTTGGATGGCCCCCGAAGGAATGTAGAAATTTCCAAATGGCCCTTGGCAGAAAAATGGTTCCCCACCCCTGCCCTAAGGACACTAATTAATGGTGATCTAATTACAGCACTGGATGCAGCATGTCTGCTGCATCCAGGCAAGTGGTCCCCCAGCCATTGAGCCCCCGAGTAAATGCACTTAGAAAACTTACATCCTGCAGTCAGAAAGGAGGTGGCTAGAGGCTGGAGCCAAAGGGCAGATTCAAACCCCCTGCATGTTTAATCTGCCCACTGCTGCCAATCATTGTCTCCCTCTTCTGCAGCATAACACATAGTTTTTTAATTTTTTTTAGAAATGGCCGCTTAGCCCTGCCCCCTGCGGTGACGTCACCGCTTATACCCGCCCTGCTCTAAGATCCCTGCTACAAGCGTTTCTGGCGAGCATACCGAAACAGATTAAAAACAAAATAATCTTCAGAGATACAATGATGACGTGGAAAGCAGTAAGAAAAAAAGGTAAACTGCCCTGGAAGGTTTCCAAATATCTTAACCCTTGGGCCCATACTGACTTTCCACTGGGAAGAGAGAATGCCCTGTTCTTAGATTGGAGATGAAGGGGAATAGAAAGGATGGGTGACCTGATGAACCCATCAGAACGGAGATGGATGACAGGCCAGGAGACATTAGAGACTATCAAATTACACCGCTCACATGGAGTGCAATACTTCCAATTGAAGAACCACATTATGTCACAGTTAATGGATGTCTTCGGGGAGGTGGGACTAAACATCTGTAATGCACTAATAGAGAGGGGAGATAGACACATTAACTGTGTTAATGATCTAGAAAGTAATCAAAGAGTCTCTGATACCATGTAAGAACGAGAAGCTTTTTACGAAGTGAATATGTGGTACCCCTGCGGACTGATGGCCACAGAGTAAAACAACAGCTGAGATGGTGAACTATGTACCCCAACCCCAAACACCCAACACGCTCCTGAATTCCTATACCTAGGACTTTAAGCCAGGCAAGGGAGAAGTGGGAGAAAGCTGAGTGGTGGGTGGAGCTTAGGGGAGACACATGTGGAAGGGAGAGGAGCTACAGTAGCTACCTCACAGAGTGAGTGACAGTTAGTCAGTTTAGTTGGAGCTGGAGCAGAGGACAGGAGTGACAAAGGATAAAGACAGTAACAACAAGTGAGGAACACCGGACCCCGGCGGCCGGTGTCATCTTATGGCTGACTGGGTCCAAGACTGCTGACCTGGTGTGCAGAGGATGGGGTCTACAGTGGAAGACCGGAGTACAGAGCCAATGGGAGATCGGGTCGATGGACAGGGAACTGGCCCTGTAAAAGTGGTTGGCAGATTAACCAGTGTGGTGAAGGATCTTTATGCCCGGAACCAAACTGACCATCACACCTAAGGAAAGGCCTCACATAGGACTAGGGATCCAAGGGAAGGATGCCCAAAAAACTCAGCAACTGCCGGCCCAGAGGTTGTGAGCGTCCCTGAGGACAGACCTGAAAGGACTGTGAAAGGGGGTATCTATCTCAGCTACAGTTTGGCTACCGGTACCGCTCACTGCAGGATTGAGACTGTGTAAAATGAGAGGTAAGCAGTGAGTAAAGTACCCAGTTGAACTTTAAACTTGTGTGAGAGAGTTTTATTGAGCATTCATGGTTACAGATATCAGCATCTGAGAGGTTGCAAAACTGAGAGATCCGAAGTGCAGTTGTGAGAAGTAAGTTGCACCCCCAGAGTCACCTCACATCCACCCCACAATAGACTATTATCACCGGCCCAGGGGATAAACCAGCCCTGCCCATGGAGGGCTCATCACCTTGCTGCGCCACACCACCATCTCCCGGAGCTGAGACAAGCAGCGGTGGTCACATCTGGCTGCATACCATGGGTGGCGTCACTGACAAACTTTAATTTTATTTTTACCCCTTTTTAAATTTTTCCCCTTTTAATTGCTGTCCCTCCAGGGCAACGGAACCAGTCCACGGCCACTACCGTCACATACCCCTGTGACAAGAAAAGCAGGGACCGGTCCCGAGGAACCCACGGCCCTGGTGGGCGATGCAGATACGCCATTTAAATCGAGACTATGCCACAGATTATTGACGGATGGGGCTTACCATAAGGTTAGGAAATATATCTTAAACGAACAGTGGAGGGACACTTACTTTCATATAGTGCATGGATTGATCTGTGGCTTTAACATTCCGCCAAATAACATACATCCAGACAGGTCCACACAATGCTCGAAGTGCAAGGAAGACCGGACTGACATGATTCATGGTCTGTTGGGATGTACGCATATTCAGAGGTTTTGGTCAATAACACAAAGACTAATTCAAGATATATGTGAATAGAGGCTGGATCTTGACCCCCTAATCTGGATTTTCCAAAATGTAGAAGGGTTCCAGGGAGAACGAGACGGGGTGAGATTATTTCACGTGATAGCCCTTTTGGCAAAATGCCTTATCCTGAGACATTGGATACACACAATGTTACCAGACTAAGAAGAAATGTTAGTGGGCCTGAATATGGCATTAGACATAGACAGGAGAGAGGCTGAAAGGAACAAGGATAAGATGACGGCGAGATTTATGCAAAAAGGGAGAATGTTTATGGAAATAAAGCTTTTTGATAATGAAATACTACATCTAGTCAAACCAGCCATTCAGAAATACAGAATGGTATCTACTAGAGGATATTGGGAATAGTTCCGAACACCAGGGAAATGCATAAATGTCCAAAAGCACTGAATACACAAAGAAATGGATAGGCCAGCCAAAATATTCTCAATATTCTCACGTAGTTAAAGGGGCGTGGCTAACCGTGGCAAATAGTTAGCCACGCCCCTTTAACGACGTGCCCGCCCTCACAACACTGGATTACGGCCAGAGGGGGCGGCCATCAAGAAGGAGTGGGCGGAGGCTGCTGCACACAGCCCCGCCCATGGTTTTCTCGGGACTCTGCCTACAACAGCATGTAAGTATCAACTTACATTGCGATTGCTAAAATCCTTTTTGTACTGCATTTTTGGACATCATTAAAGCATCATTGTAATAGAGGGGTGTAGGCACCCCTGTATAGTGATACGGGGGGGGGGCACTTTGCTCCGGGGAGCCCGTGCCCCGTGAGATATAGCTGAAGTACACTATAGAAGTGGGCGGCCGGTCTGTAGGGGGGTCTAAGCCCCCCTACAGACCTTAAAAAGTCATTTAGATCAACAATTTTACTCTTTATTAAGGTTGCGGATCCCGCCAATAGCCGGGAACCGCAACCTCGGCAGTTACCGGATGGCTCAGGGATTACACATCCTGAGCCATCCGGTGACCGCAGTGCGGCCCGGTAAACGCTGCGAAAACTGCTGCCTGCATGATTTTAAACGCAGGCAGCAGTGCCGGATCCAGCCACCGGATGGCTTGTGAAGCCATCCGGTGTTTTGCATAGGCTTCCATCAGGAGCCTTTCCTGGTCCGGTTTTGAGCTTTTTTAAAGCTCAAAACCGGATCAGGATTTTAAACAAAAAACGCCAATGTGACCCTACCCATAGATAGAATAGCTAGATCAATGGAGAAAAAGAGTTGACGTAGCTGCAGCACTCCACAAAGTCAAAGTTAGTACAAAGGTCAATTTTTATTGTTAAGGTCACATGAAACATACAGATTAAAACCATTTAAAAACACAATACAAAAATGCACAAACCACAAATTACCCACGTAAGGAGGGGCCCCAGTAGGGTCAGCATAGAGCAATGTCAATCCAACACATGCAGTTAACAAAAATGAAGTAATGGCAAACATCTAGCAATGTCCAGAATGAAGACTGCAGTTGAGCAAGGAACAGCCAGTCTGAACAACAGATGTCCTGAATACAACCAATGTTATGATAAAGATCCAGCTTTCCAAACAATCAATTTGCCAATGTGTGTAGTGGGCATGTAAGGAAACTAAAAGTACATCACACATTAATTACAAGCAGTGGATGGTACTGAATAGGTCAATGCCTTAAATCTCACCCCCAATTGTAAAAGTCCAGGCCGGGAAATTCCATGTCAGAAGGGAGAAAGAGAGAGGAGGTCAAACAGAGCAGCCAACTAAAGCGTCAGGGATTATATAGCCAAATAAGTACAGATGACGCTGGGGCCCTTTGTCTCTTAGCGGCTTCGTCAGGTATTGGAATAACATTGCTCTATACTGACCCTGCTGGGGCCTGTCCTTACTTGGCTAATTTGTGGTTTCTGCATTTATGTATTGTGTTTTTAAATGGTTTTAATCTGTATGTTTCATGTGACCTTAACAATAAAAATTGACCTTTGTACTAACTTTGATTTTGTGGAGTGCTGCAGCTATGTCAACTCTTTTTCTCCATTGGTTACCCTATTTTTGTTGACAAGCAGCACCCCTTCAACCTTGATGTCTTGATCTGAGCTGTGCACCCATTCTTGCTTTACAGAATTAGCTAGATCGGGCTTACCAATCTCCCGCTGTTACTTCCGGGGCCGCCTCTTAGGCTAATTGCATTTTCACTGCACTGTCAAACAGCCAATCAGAGGAGCTCATATTCTGTGAGAGCCTCTGTGATTCGCTGTTGTAGTCAGAGTGGATTTCCTCAATTTGGACAGTGATTCTGCTTGGTTGCCAAACACAATAGTGTATGGCAACTAACCTGGTGTTATAGGGTGTTCCTCTGTGAATTTATGGTGAATTTATGGTTCTGGAGTTTTTTAATTGTTCTTGTGCTTAACATATATTTACCAGGGATACTGTTTGCATGCTGGATTCTATCTTAGGCTAGGGCCGTCTACTGGATGCGTTACTGCATCCAGTTTTTTAAGTTGCCATCTTCATGTCATTTTTGCCTCAGTTAACGTTTGCGTTAACGCTAGGTACATTTATGTACCTAGCGTTAACGTTAGCGTTAATGTATGCGTTAATGCATGGTACATATATGTACCATGCATTAACGCACGCGTTTCCCATAGGGTCCCATGTTATAAAAAACGCATGTTCACACACATGCGTTTTTTTTGCCCGTCCCTGCGTTTTTGGGGTGTGAAAAAAAAACGCAGGTGCGTTAACGCAGGGTACATGTGAGTGTACATGCGTTTTTCAGGACCACTTGCGTTTTTTTCCCATACCCCAAAAAACGCTGCATGCAACGTTTTTGGGTGCTGGAAAAAAACGCAGGTGTGATTCCCCAACATGGGCCCCTATGGGAAATGCAGGCAAACGCAAACGGAATCGCAAGGCACATGCAGACACCTGCGTTAACGGTAGCGTTTTTGTAAAGGGGTCATCAAAAATGAAAATTTTTTGCTTTCAATAGCACCCCCCCCCCTATATAGTAAAGAAAATACCCAAAAAAATATTTATTACAGCACCCCCCAAAACCCACCCCCTCCATCCCCCCCCATTCCCCTTGGTCGGCAGGAAAACGGAAAAAAAAATTTTATGCCATGCGTTTTTTGTTGTTTGGGTGTTTGGTGAAAAAATGACTAAGTGCAAAAATGTTTTGAAAGCTTTCACACACACTAGGCGCATTTTTTGGCACTCTTAAAAAAACGCAAGTGCTTTTAGGAGTGCTAAAAAAAACGCAAATTGTGTGTGAACATAGCCATTGCAGGCCCTATTAAAAACGGATTTCTCAAAAAAGCAGTGCGTTAAACGGATTTCACTTTTGACACACTTTTGCAATGCGCTCTTTTGCATTGGAGTCTACGGGTGCGTTAATGCATGCGTTTCTCTGGAACTGGATGCAGTAGCAGGATTGCAGACACAAGTTTGGCTCTGGCCTTAATGTTTCTTGAAGTTCCTGCTGATTCAGCTTGATCCATGTGAGGCTTCTTTGTGCTACTGAATTTGTACTTTCAATTTGGTGAGCAGATATTTTTTGTTTCTTTTTTATGAATAACAAAGCAAACAAATAAAAGAAAACCCATTATTGCTACTGCTGCTTTCCTAAAAGTCCGATCTATCAAATATAAAATAAATTAATCTGATGGGTAAACAGTGTAATAAGAAAAAAAAAAATGCCAAAATTAAGTTTTTTTGTACCATCACAACATTGCAATAAAATGTAATAAGAGGCAATCAAAACATCATATGTACCCCAAAATTGTATCAATAAAAATATCAGCTCATCGCACAAAAAATAAGCCTTCCCAAATAGGGATGAGTGAACTTGAACTGTTAAGATGGGGGTTCATATGCAGTGTCTGGAAAGGAGAAAGCACATATAGGGTATACCTGTGTGAACAGGTGGATACAAAAAACAGGTTTTGCTCACTTTTTTCAGGTTGTGAGGATCACAACCATATCGAACACACATGAGGATATTAATCCTGATGATGGTCTGCAGCAGTTCTCCCAAAACCAAGATGAACAGCAAAGCAGAAATGAAAAGGGTACCCAAACTGCACTTCCGTCTGGGGAAAAACAATTCACTTCCAAAGACTCCGAAAATTTGATGGTGATTTTTTATTTTCAATGAATTTCAGGGGTGCAAGCCACCTTCTTCCGGAAAACAATCACAGATGTACATTGTTTTTCCCCAGACGGAAGCGCGGTTTCATTTCTATTTTGCTGTTCAAGATGGGGGTTCATACCAGACACCAAGGGTCCAGTGTTGAAATCTGAACATGAGCTTTTCACAGAAGTCCATGTTTGAGTTCAGATGATGATTGAATACTGAATAATGGTTGTTGAAAGGCTGGAGTGAAGCCAATCAACAAGCTTTTCTGTTGTGGCCACTTAAGCAGTCATCACAACCATGCCAAGTATTGCTTGTTATTGTTCAGAATGTTATGTGACCCTCCTGTATAACCGTCGAATCATGGGTAACACTGCTATTGTGCTTTGATTAGTGTAGGGATAGGACACTGCTTGAGTGAAAGTGTTAAGTTACTCCTCTTAATCCTCTCTCTGCATACTCATAAAGTACACTGTCTGGGCACTGTTTATTAGACTCTGTGGGGTACTCTTAAAAAAGGTTCTGAGGTGGCACTATTAAAAAAGGCTGTGTGGGGGTAATATTAAAAAATGATCTGTGGGGGTACTCTTAAAAGAGGCTGTGTGTGGCTACTTTGCACCATGCTCTTCGGGGGTACTCATAAAAGACTTTGTTTGTGGCCAGTCTGTATTAGGCTCTCTGGGGTTATTCTTTAAAAAAAGACTATGTGGGTGTACCCTGAAAAAAAGCTCTGTAAGTGTACTTTTAAAAAAAGGTTCTATTGGAGAACTCTTAAAAAAAGCTCTGTGGGGGCACTCTCAACATTTTGGCTTGTGGGGGAACTCTAACAACAGTATGTGTTGCATGACTCTAAAAATTTGTGCTCTGTGGGGGATCTCTGACCACAGACTCTTTGAAGGTAATCTAAAGATTTTGGCTCTGTGGGGGAACTGTGAAAACAGGCTCTGTGGTGGCACTCTTAAAATCTTGGCTCTGTGGGGAACTCTGAAAAAAGGGTATATTTGGGTACTCTTAAAATATTGTCTCTGAAGGGAACTCTAGAAACAGTCTCTGTAGCAGCACTATTAAAATTTGGGCTCTGTTGTGGAACTGTAAAAATTTTTATTTTATTAGTTTCATAGTTTAAGATTCACGGAAAACTATAAGTCCATCTAGTTCAACCCATAGCCTAACATGTTGATCCAGAGGAAGGCAAAAAAAAAACATGTGGCAAACGCTAAGCTCCACATTGGGGAAATAAATTCCTGCCTGACAGCACTTAAGTCAATCAGACTAGTTCCCTGGATCAACGCCCTATCAAAGAATCTAGTATATAATCTGTAATATTATATTTCTCAAGAAACACATCCAGGTCCTTCTTACTCATTACAACATCATGTGGCAGAGAGCTCCACAGTCTCACTGCTCTTACAGTAAAAAATCTACGTCTATGTTTATGATTAAACCTTCTTTCCTTCAAATGTAGAGGATGCCCCCTTGTCCCTGTCTCAGGCCTAGATGTAAAAAGATCATTAGAAAGGTATCTGTACTGTCCTCTCATATCTTTACACATTCTAATAAGATCACCCCTAAACCTTCATTTTTTATTAATTAAATAATCCCAAATGTAATAACTTGAATTGGTATTGCAGTCTGCCCTGTCCTCTAATAACCTTGGTGGCTTTTCTCTGTACCCGCTCTTGTTCAGCTATGTATTTCTTATATACTAGACACCAGAATTGTACACAGTATTCTAAGTGTGGTTGCACTAGTGACATGTATAGAGGTAAAACTATGTTCTCCTCATGAGCACCTATGCCTCTTTTAATGTATCCCATTATTTTATTAGCCTTTGCAGCTGCCTGACACTGGTCACAAAAAATGTGAGTTTTTCGTTCACCCCAAAGGCCCCGTCTCACACTACGATATCGGTAACGATATCGTTAGTACGTCACAGGTTTTCAGTCATTCTAACGACGTCGTAACGACGTCGTTCAGTGTGACATGTACAAACGATCAACGATAATCGGGCAGATCATTGATGGGGGGTTGGTGAACTGGACTTTAAACCAAACGATGAGCGTTCGTTCAACCTGCTGCATGGGTGTGTGTGACACCACGATAACGATGTCGTTATCGACATCACCTATTGAGAGCTGAAGGATGAAGGCGTGCTAACGACCACAAGTATTGTTTGCTTGTCACGGGATCATTGCTGCATCATTAACAAGATCTATACGTCTGACATTTCACTAGCAATCATTGAACGTCGTTCTAGCGATCTAGGTCAAGTCGGATCGTTGGTCGGTTTGCCGACACATTGAAGTGTGAAAAATATATGAAAAATAGAAAAAATGTATAGGCGGCACTCATCGATAGCAGGGTTTCAGTTTTCTTTAATGCTTTCCTTTCAATACATTAAAAGTTCCAGTGCGGCGGGGAGAGGGAGTGAGGAGCCGGCAGAAATGGAACTTTTAATGTATTGAAAGGAAAGCATTAAAGAAAACTGAAACCCTGCTATTGGTGAATGCCGCCTATACATTTTTTCTATTTTTCATATGTTGAATACTGTCTATGTGGCGTGCAACACCTTAGCACCAGGGGATTGCCCTAAATGGGAAGCAGCTGAACTCGAATGCAAGCCGGAGTGCCCGGACCAGACATCTCTGCAATCTGTAAAGATTGAAGTGTGAGATGGGGCCTTTACACACAGGTATTTTTCAGTGACAGTTTTACAGTTAAGCACATAATTATACATTTTATTTCCCCTACCCAATTGCATGACCTTACATTTCTTACCATTGAAGTTCAATTACCGTTTTTCAGCACATGCTTCTGACTTACATAAATCCTCTTGTAATATACAACTGTTCTCCTGTGTATTGATTACCTTGCAGAGTTTAGTGTCATCTGCCAATATTGAAATTCTACTCTTTATGCCCCCTACAAGGTCATTAATAAATATGCTAAAAAGAAGCAGGCCCAATGCTGACCCCTTTGGCACCCCACTGTTTACTGTGATCCAGTCCGTGTATGTTCCATTAATAACCACCCTTTGTTTCCTATCACTGAGCCAGTTCTTAATCCAGTTACACATATTTTACCCTTTCCCATTGCTCTCATTTTTTGTATCAACCTTTTGTGTGGCACCATATCAAAAGCTTTTGAAAAGTCCACATACACAACATCCACTACATTTCCTTGCTCCAGTCCTGAACTTATCTCTTCATAGAAGCTGATGAATTCGCTTCCTATTTAACAAAGATTCTTATAGTGACATAACCACTGTAAGTCATTTCCCTATCTCCATTTGTTTACAGGGAAAATGTCTGCTCTAACCCTCATTTTGCAGTCCCCTAGCACTTACTATGATCATTTTACATACATTTTACAGTACAAAAATTTGTGTCCCCATTTAATTGTATGGGGTTCGACGTTCAGGGTCAAGTACGGGTACAGAACTGAACGTTTAGCTACAGTTCGGCTGAACCTGGTGAACTTGAACATCCAAAGGTTCTCTCATCCCTACTCACCAACCCCTCCTCCCAAAATTAAAACGCTATGGGTCTTGAAAAATGACAACACAAGCAATTTTTTTTTCATAGACATTTCTAAATTATTTTTTTACTTGTAGTCTTTACTCATACGTCTACTGACATGGTGCATCATATTTGCAGATCAGTTTTATCATATAGTGAACATGGTAAATTAAAACAAAAAAAAAATGGTGGAATTTCCCTTTATCTGCAATTTCACAGACTTTGGAATTTGTTTCCTGCTTGTCGCTGCACCACATGATCCACTGAATGGTGTCATTCAAAAGTACAAATTTTCCCACGAAAAATAAGCCCTCATACGGCTATGGCTACAAAAAAAAGTTTTGGCCCCTGAAATAAAAGGAAAAATGAAAACGCAAGAATGGAAACTTGCAAGGTAGTGAAAGCTAATATACATACATGTACTTCAAGAAATTATACAGTGTAGATAGACTACCAAATGAGGTAAGGACATACTTGTAGCAAGAAGGTTGGTGTAATACTATTGTATAGAGTCTTTACTATGCTCAACAAAGTGATTAACAATTTATTTACAAAAATGCACTCATTTTTTTAAAATGCAAGTTTGGCTATAGATACAGGCAGTGAGGTTTACACAACATGGTGATACAGTTTACAAATCAGGTATTGCACTCAGCATGATTGCACATTGCCACAATAATATATTGTACTTATTCCCAATTGAGTAAGACATGGTATATACAGAGTTAACATAATAAGGCCCAATCAGCCCCACATCAAATGCTCAGGGAGCAGTGCTCATGGCTAATGCTGCTGCACATAGGCATATGGCATACCAGCGTGCAGTCACTACTGGTATGCCATATGCCTATGTGCAGCAGCATTAGCCATGAGCACTGCTCCCTGAGCATTTGATGTGGGGCTGATTGGGCCTTATTATGTTAACTCTGTATATACCATGTCTTACTCAATTGGGAATAAGTGCAATATATTATTGTGGCAATGTGCAATCATGCTGAGTGCAATACCTGATTTGTAAACTGTATCACCATGTTGTGTAAACCTCACTGCCTGTATCTATAGCCAAACTTGCATTTTAAAAAAATGAGTGCATTTTTGTAAATAAATTGTTAATCACTTTGTTGAGCATAGTAAAGACTCTGTTTCTGTGTGTATAAAATATTCTATTGAGTCTGCCATAGGGGTGGATAGAAGGGTTGCATTGTCACCCTGAGCCCCTTTCTGTAAAATGTGTATTTATCAATGTGAACTATTGTGTATTAATACTATTGTATAGGTTTGAGGATTCTAATCGCTTAAGGGCAATGAAGAGCAGAGACGGGTTCTTGGGTGCCAATTATATATACACACACAGCAAACAATGTGAACTTAATACACAGAAAGTAAGCAGACCAAAATAACACAACCCCAACATATACTGTCGAGCACCGTCCTTACGAAAACAGTCCGGTAAACAAATAGTCCAAATTATGAAGATCCGGAAGAGTGTAGTCCATAGCACAAGTCCCTGTACCGGAACGACCGGAAGAATATAGTCCGTGGCAAAAGGTCCCCACACCCGGAGGACCCGGTGAGGAGTTCAAACACAGTCCCGAGTAGGAAATGTAGACACAAGTTCCAGAGAGCAAACAGTACATAGAGTAATAACCAGGAAGTTGCTTACACACACTGAAGACGTCCGCGCCTGATCATAGAAGCAGCACTACCGAGAGCACACTGCAGGAAGCTTTTAGGAAGACATAAGATCCCACAGAGCTCCAGGGAAGTAATGTGGACAAAGGAGAGCAGCTGAGCAGGAGCAGACCAGGAACCAGTATACTCAAGCAATTAATGATCACCTGAGCCGGGTCTTTATGCAAACGAGACAGGAAGAAGGGCAAACAAAACAATGATCTCCATGTTGACTGAGGGCAATATTATCAAACGGCAGGCTAGAACATCTGGAATACTGACAGTGGGAAGGCACAGGAAAGGCTAAATAATGTTATACTATACAGTCATTGTCAAAAGGTTTGGCACCTTTGAAGATTTTTCAGAAAATAAAATATTTCTTATAAGAAAATTATTGAAATTACACGTTTTGCCATGCACATGTTTATAACCTTTGTGTGTATTGGAACAATAAAAAAAGGAGAAAAAAGGAGCATTGGACATAATTTTACATAAATTTTACACAAATCTCCAAAGATGGGCTAGAAAAAATTGCTGGCACCTTTCCAAAATTGTGTTTAAACAACTTTGTTTCAAACAAAAGATGCTTGTTCAAACTCACCTTTGGCAAGTAACAGGAATGGGCAATATGAAAATTACACCTGAAACGAGAGTAAAAGGGGGAATTTGACTCAATCTTTGCATTTTTTGTCTGTGTGTGATAATCTAAAGGCCGGTTTACATCGGGATCACTGGGACATTGCTATATGATCACTGGTGAGCTGTCACACAGGCAGATGCACCAGCGACTGGCGAGAACGCTGGTAACCAGGGTACACATTGGGTAACTAAGCATAGCGCTGCACTTAGCTACCCGATGTTTACCCTGGCTACCATGTCCCAGCATGTACTGTGCGGCAATGGGTATCAGCCAGGAGGTCATTGATCGCTGGTCTCTCGCTGTCACACACACCGATGCTGACCGCCCAGCGGGGGACCACCGATCGAAAAACGGCATAGGCCATTCTGCAACGATCTGCGATCAGCGAGAAATTAAAAAATTTCAATGATCCAAATCCATATCCTGAGATGTTAATGTTCATTTGTTCAAAATGTTCAACATAATGAAGACGTTTACAAACAATGGCATTGTAGCTAATCTCGCTGGAGGTAGACAGCAGAGAAACATTCATGAATGGTTACAACGCAGGATAGTTTGGATGATGGATAAACAGTCCCAATCAAGTTACCAAGATATAAAGCTATCCTGCAAGCTCAGGGTACAGCAATGACTCAGCAAACTATCCATTTTTAGAATAGTGATATTGGATCTGTGGCGCCCCTGCGTCCATGGTGGCCACAGGGAGAAACTGCAGCCACGCAGGAGGGTAGACAGTTTGTTTAACAAACACCTCAACACACATATCCACTGTCATGGGGACCTAACCCGGAGCCTGGGACTCTAGGCAGGCAAGGGGTAGTAGGCTAGATATGAGAGGATGGAGCGTAGTCATGGTAACGGATGGGTATATAAGGGAGCAACAGGAAGCGGTTAGCCAGTAGGCCAGAGCGAGCTGAACTGAAAAGATCAAGAGTAGGCCAGTGGGTGCTGAGAGGAACAGATGAAGATCAAGGAGTAAGCAGAGTAAGCTAAACTGGAAAGACCGGACCAGTACGATCAGGTTCAGAGAAGTTGTGAGGGCCAGCAGCTGACTGACAGGAGAGCCTCCCTTATTATACTAGGAAGTTACATGAGAAGGAAAGGACCCGGTGATCTCTTGAGAGATAGGGATACCTGTGGTTTGGCTGAAACCAGAGTGTCAGCTCTGAGGGGGGCAGGAGATTTACCCGGTGCCCCAGACAAACTAACGGGGAACACAGACTCCAGATCTGTATTCCCACCAGAGGATTGGAAGCAGAGCAGCAACAGAGAGGACCCGGCTTACCGCCCAGAGACTTAGGGGGAAGCTGCTAATAGGGACCGAGCTGCCGCTCCGCAATTCACTTTAAGGAGAAACATTGAGATTAAGCCTGAAAGGACACGTAGAGGGACTGAGGAGTCTAAGAGAGATAACCTGGCTACAGTGGGTTCAGTATACCGGATTTAACATAGCAAAGCTGTAAAGAACTGCATTTACCGTGTACTGTCTGACAAGAGAGATGGAGAAGTAAACCCGGGTGAACCCTGCTACTGTGTCTGTGTCTGATTTCAGGTATGAAGAACTATGAGTCCTCCGTTTGACTCTGACAGGAGCCATCTCCACCTCATCCCCTTAGCCTGCATCATCTATAACAACCATCACTGACTTTAACTACCATTGCCCCAGGGAACCAGGCCCTACCTGCGGAGAGCTGTACCATCTAAGCTGCTAAAACATCATCCCCGGAGGCTCTGCAGCAGCGGTGGTCACCCTGACCACAACCCGTGGGTGGCGTCACAAATGACAAATCCCCTATAAATAAACCCCCATTTTATTGTGTGGGCCCGGGACACGGTCCGGACCAGGACCACCGTGCCATCCCCCAGCAGTACCCCAGTCCGGCACCGAGTACCCCATCCCAGTGGGCTCCACAGATCCACAGCCAAATAATAAAATAACAACAATATAAATTAGAAAAAAATAAGCAAGGGTGCTCAAATGAAAAACAAAGTGTACTAAAAACAAAGAAAATAAAGGGGTAATGACCCTGCTGCTACCTCCAAAGATAAGGAAATCAAGAGAATATTTTCAAGATTTGAAATTTATATTCTACACATTTCAGAAATCAACTCCTTGATAAGGAAAAACCACATTTCTTTTACAACAATGAAAAGGCATTTAGCACACAATAGAGTACCTACCTAATAAATGTAAAATATGAAAAGTTTATTTTTTTAAATATTAAAAATACCAGAAGCCATATGACCACTATACAATACAGCAAGCCCACAACCATGTATCTAACAATAATACATATAATGGGGGGCGTGGCCGAGCTTTGAATGGCACAGGCTGCTTAGTGCAGCAGCTCCAGAAGAGATCGGCTGCAATTCGGCACATCAAGATGAAAACCTGCTCTGGAAAACCCTAAATACATTATCTGGTGACCTGAAGACACAGTGGTCCCAATGGTGCATGGCAAGTCAGCGAGAAGGAGCTCCCCAAGGAAGGTGACTGCATATTTCTTCAGAGACCAGGTACTTACTACAGCTTCAAAAATGGCTGCAGCTTCTCATTCCCCAGCCCCTTCTCCCTGCTCTTCACAATATGACTCACATGCAGCAGTCTCAGGATGGGGGGGAGCAGCTCAGACAGATATTCCCCTTACACAGAAAACAATGGAGGCTTTGCTAAAGTCCCTGAGGCAAGAGCTCCAAGCTGATCTTGAAGTAACGATAGCTGAGCTTAAGGAAGAATTCAGGGGAGAACTGAAGGCCCTGGGAACTAGAATAGACCATCTTACTAAATCTCATAAAGAACTAATAGATGCTAATAAGACTTTAGAAAAGGAGGTTTCCCAAATCCACAACAAAACACTGGATGTGGAGGAAAGATCCAGAATAGTGATGAGCGAGCACTAAAATGCTCGGGTGCTCGGTGCTCTGGCCGAGCATCTCAAGATACTCGTGTACTCGGCCAGAGCACCGAGTCCAATGTAAGTCAATGAGTGACTGACTCCGCCCACAGACTTCCGGTTATAAAACGAGTATTTCTGGGAAAGGGCGGGAGGGGGAGCTTTTTCAAATCGCCGCAACATATAACACTTTGCTGTGGCCCCCAGAGGGATCCTAACAATTAATCTGCTCCCTGTGTGGTGCCAGCTCACTGTGTGCACTGAAGGGAGCGGTGTATTAGTGTCAGATTGCTAATTATTAGCGAGCAGTCCGAGCATCTCGGCGGACCTCGGTTCTCAACGAGCATCCGGAGTACCGGGATATTCGTGCGAGTAACGAGTAGCGCAGAGCATACTCGCTCATCCCTAGTCCAGAAGCAATAATATTCGCACTAGAGGGATTGATGAATCTACTCCTGACAAAGATTCGCCAAGTCTCCTGCAAAGCTTCATACACACAGTGATTCCTTCTGCAGACAGCAAGGACTTAATTGTGGATAGAATACACAGGATTCCGAAATCAAAATTCCTCAGCCCAGATTTACCACAAGATGTTATTGCCTGCATTCATTTCTATACAATAAAGGAGACTTTTATGGCTGGCCTCAGAAAAAGGCCGAAACTTCCAGATAACTTGGCCCACCTGAAAGCATTCTCTGACTTGTCGACAAGTACTTTAGCTCAGAGGAGGGAGTATATGCCATTTACTACAGCCTTCAGAGAATAAAGTACCACTGGGGGTCACCCATCAAATTAAAAGTATTGAGGGAAAATTCCATATCTGTCTCCACATCCCCAGAAAAGGCGAGAGATTTATTGCTAAAATGGAATATTCAGCTTATATATCCGAATAACAAAAGAACTCCTCAGGCACAGAAAAAGAAAAAACTGTACCCAGAGTGGTTTACGGCATGATTAATTACTGCCGAGCAGTTCTCTCCTTCCTACTTTCTACTCTTTGTCTAGTGCCTCAATTGCAATGTTGAAACCAGGCAAAGTTGCCCACACTGTGCCTTTTTTGCACTCTTTTTCAAACCATTTTTTCACTTTTTCCTTTTCCTTTACTGTTTGCTTGATTTTGGAACTGTAAGGGGACTTCCTCTTATGATGAAGCAAAAATTTAGGTTTGATAACCCTTCATTTGTTTATACAAGCAAATTTGTTTCCCTGTTCATCCTCCCCCTGTCTGTCCTCCCCATCTTTTTGGCTCATTTAGGAGCAATGTGTTCACATGAGCAGTATATAGTATTAACAATGCATATTACGGTTATATCTATGAATGCCAATGGTTTGAATTTGCCAGGTAAAAGATCCATCTTCTGAGATAATATTTGCAAAAAACTGCTGATGTTATTTGTGTTCAAGAAATGGACTTGTTGGCGCAGGACAATGCTCAGCTAAAGAACCCTTGATATCCACATCAATTTTTTGCAAACAACAAGACTAAAAGAGCTGAATTTGCTAAGAGACTCCCTGTCCTTTAAATTTTATGACACTACTAGTGATCCGGAGGGGCATTTTATTTTCCTTGATTGTTCTTTAAACAACACTAGGTACACTATTGTGTCTCTATATGGGGCAAATACGCATTTCATTTATCAGACAAACACTTAAGAGAATTCAGGTGTTCTCCAAAGGGTTTTAAATTGTCTATGGAGATTTCAATCTCCCCATGTCTGCCATGTTACCGTATATACTAATGTATAAGCCGACCCGTGTATAAGCCGACCCCCCTACTTTTGCCCCCAAAACCTGGGAAAACCTATTGACTCGTGTATAAGCCGAGGGTGGACCCCAGCACAGGTATACAGCCCCCAGCAGTGTGGTATACAGCAGCCCCAGAGGTATATACAGCAGCCCCAGTGGTAGTATACAGCAGCAGCCCCAGTGGTATATACAGCAGCAGCCCCAGTAGTTAGTATACAGCAGCCCCAGAGGTATATACAGCAGACCCAGTGGTAGTATACAGCAGCCCCGAGGTGTATACAGCAGCCCCAGTGGTAGTATACAGCAGCCCCAGTGGTATATACAGCCCCAGTGGTAGTATACAGCAGCCCCAGTGGTATATACAGCCCCAGTGGTAGTATACAGCAGCCCCAGAGGTATATACAGCCCCAGTGGTATATACAGCCCCAGTGGTAGTATACAGCAGCCCCAGAGGTATATACAGCCCCAGTGGTAGTATACAGCAGCCCCAGTGGTATATACAGCCCCAGTGGTAGTATACCGCAGCCCCAGAGGTATATACAGCCCCAGTGGTATATACAGCCCCAGTGGTAGTATACAGCAGCCCCCAGGGGGTATATAGCAGCCCCCAAATGCTGGCACTCGCCCCACTTGTAAGGGCCCCCGCTGCTTATCTTACCATCCCGGTCTTCTGCTCAGCGCCGCTCCTTGGTGCTCCGTTCTCCATGCTCCGTCCTCGCTGCATCCGGGATCCCCGGCCGTCGCGCGATGACGTCATATGCCTGTGACGGCCGGAGATCTCGGATGTAGCAGGACGGGCGCATGAAGAACGGAGCACCGAGGAGCGGCGCTGTGCAGAAGACCGGGATGGTAAGATACGCAGCGGGGGGGGGGCCCTTACAAGGGGGGAGAGTGCCAGCATTTGGGGGCATATATGCACTGCTTCCCCCTGCCGCTGATTGACAGGGGGAAGCAGTGCATATATAATGAGCGGTCCCCGACTACCGCATTGACCCGTGTATAAGCCGAGGGGGGACTTTTCAGCCCAAATTTTGGGCTGAAAAACTCAGCTTATACACGAGTATATACGGTAGATTGTTCAAACAGCTGTACCTCTAGGCGAGAGATGAAATCATTGGTTTCAGAATATAACTTACATGACATCTGGAGATCTCTCCACAGCTCTTAGAGAGATTACTCACATTTCTCCCCTAGATTTAATTCCTATCGCAGGATAGACTATATTTTTGTGGATGTTGGAATTCTAGGTTGCGTGCTTGAGGCAACGAAAGTTGTGATCTCGTGGTCTGACCATGCTCCTGTCTCGCTCACCATATCGGATAGGGGCTCTTCGGTCAAAGCTAATAGGTGGCATTTAAATGATTTTTTACTAACCAACAAACAAAACATTGAATTAATAGAGACCAAGTTAAAAGACTTCTTTGACATAAATGATAATAACTCCACCTCAGAAGAAGGGGTATGGCCAGCCCACAAGGCATACATGAGAGGTATTTTTATTAAGATGGCAGCAGTAGAAAAGAAAAGAAGAGAAGTGGCAGTGTCACACCTATAACTCAAATTAACAATCTGGAGCAAAGCAACAAGAAAAACTCCACCCCACAATTGTCCCAAAAAATAACGGAACATAGAATGAGACTGTGTGCTCTACTTTTATTCTGGTATGAAAAGGCTCTTAAAAAGTCCAAAACAAAATATTATGCAATGGAAGATAGAGCAGGGAAGATTTTAGCTAGGAGAATAAAAAAAAAAGGGAGATTAGAAACAGGATTGCATACTTGAATAAACCCGATGGGACTAAAGTACAAAATCTGATCGACATAGCTAATGAATTTAGCTGATTTTATTATTCACTGTACAACCTTAGGCTGCCTTCAGATTTGCAGATGCCTCCGCAGCGTTTTACGGAGGCATCTGCAAGCATCTGCATGCAGACGGTAGCCCCTATGTTTATAATGGAGCGCACGGCGGTCTGCAGATGCGCGCACCCATTCACTTCTATATGTGATCTGTGCGCAGGCGGATGCCTGCGCACAAATCACACACTCTCGTCCACACCAGGGACGCGACATGTTGCGTCCCTGGTGCGGGCGAGAGTGTGTGATTTGTGCGCAGGCATCTGCCTGCGCACAGATCACAAATAGGGGTGAATGGGTGCGCACGGCGGTCTGCAAGCATCTGCAGATCGCCGTGCGCTCCATTACAAACATAGGGAATGTGGTCTGCATGCAGATGCTTGCAGATGCCTCCGCAAAACGCTGCGGAGGCATCTGCAAATCTGAAGGCAGCCTAAAAGAGGATCACCATACAGTCCAGCCTAATCCACAAGAAATTGGTAACTTCCTAGAAAAAATCTCACTCCCCAAATTATTAGCCACTCAGCTAAGTGATCTAAATACTCCCAACTATGAAATGGTTTTTGTAACGCCTATTACCATTGTTTTGTCAAAACTTTAGCTCCTTACCTCCTAAAAACTTTAAATTTTTGGAAATGTAGTTCTTCAATAATCAAAACCATTCCTAAGTCTGCGAATCCCCCTAACACTCATGGTAATTTTAGACCTTTCTCCTTAATAAGCTGTAACCTAAAATACTCTCTAAAATCCTTGCAGCCAGAATAATGTCTGTCCTTCCCTCTCTGATAGCACCTGACCAGGTTGGGTTTTTCCCTGGGAGACAAGCCATGGAAGACACTAGAAGGGTAATAGATTTGTTGGAGATAATGGAGACTAATAAACTCCCCAGTCTGTAATACTGCTGTCTCTTGATGCCGAGAAGGCGTTTGACAGAATGCACTAGGGTTATATTGGTGAGGTTCTGGATATGTTTTGTTTTTTTTTTTTTGTAACATATTTTTATTGAGTTTTCAGTATGGTAACAAATGAATAGACCAATAAACAAATAAACAATTAAACAATCCATCCCCCTCCCCCCAACCTCAGCCACCCTTGATTTCAGCCGAAAGCGCTAGAGTCCAGTTGAAAACATACGGCGATAAACCATGTTCACGAACAGTACTGAGTATTGACCTTGGTCCCCAGTAGACTTAGGGCCCCAAGAAAATAGGTTGTCACTCCTGGTCTGCTCCATCCGGGGTTGTAGATATCTGAAGCCCACCCAAAGACCCCTGCAGCTCTCCCAACAGATACCATGGTGATTGCACGAATGGAAGAACCACCGCTCGAAGCTCAGTAGGAGAGAGCTTGGATAGTATAAACCCTCTCCATGTTTCAAAGAACTTCCCTGTCAGTGCGTTTTTATCTCTCGCAGCTTCTAAGCTTTCTATATGCATTACAGCCTTCAATTCCTTGAGTATGTCTGACATACTTGGGACGTGCTCTGAGAGCCAGTTGCGGAGAAGCAATCGTTTGGTGACCATTGCCAGTATATGAAGTATTCGGGCAGATTTGCCATTCCATACCCCAGACACCGGGAAATGGAGAAGCCAGGCCAACACGTCCATTGTGACATGTGTGCCTGTGATCTCCCTCGCCAGGGTTTCAACCCGCTTCCACAATTTCTGTACTTCTCCACACATCCATAAACCATGCACCATATCTGTTTTTGACTGGCCACATTTCGGGCAATTTTGTTGCCTGTCTGGAAATCCTGCAGTTGGAGGCAAAGTAAAACCATATATTGCCCTATGAATGATTCTATATTGCACATCTCTCCATCTTTCGTTAATTATATTCTTCCTCATGACCTCCCATCCTCTTCTAATCACATCTCCAATATCAGATCTTGGTATATACTTGGACCACCCGCTAAATGTGGTGTCTTCCCTCATTGCTAAGGTCGTTTCCCTCAGGCTGTTATAGATGTACGACACATTAATGGTCAAAGGGTCTGATCCCAACCAGTCATCCCATAACGAGGGTCTGCATTCCTGGGAAACATTATGTAGATGGCGTAGAACATGGTGATGCAACTGCCTGTATTGTATGATGTGGAAAGGGCCCAACTGGAATTTCTCCAGGACCTCTGATTCCGTCATCCACCGCCTATCTGGTTTGTGGATGAGATCTCCCAGTGTTCGAACCCCCTTCTCTAACCAAGCTGCAAATAAGGCATTTTCTCTGCCCAAGCTAAACCCTACGTGTCTCCAAGGGTTAAGATATTTCGACGTTTTCCACGCCATCATCAACTTCTTTCTAACCGCTTTCCAGCACATGGCCGTGTCCCTATAGATGATTGTGTTCTTTAAGGACTTGGGCATATTGGACCATGATGAATGTAGTAAACTAGCCGGTTCCCAGGGTCTACACATCGCAGCCTCGGCTGTATAATTAGAGTATCTGCTAGTCCCTCTGAGCCAGTCAATAACATGGCGCAGTAGGCAAGCTAAGTTATAGCCCCTGACATCCGGGAAGTTCAGTCCCCCCTCTCGTTTCGGGAGCATCAGGGTACGACTGGCTATCCTGGCCCTTTTTCCCCTCCAGAGAAAGTTGGAGAACGCTGCGCTGAGTTTATGAACGTCTGCTTTCTTAAGCAACAGTGGTATAGTTTGCAGCGGATACATAAGTCTGGCGAAACTAACCATTTTAATTAGATGGCACCTTCCCAGAAGAGTCAACGGCAGACCTCTCCACCTCTCCAATTCTCGAGTTATTTTAGTAATTAATGGGGTGAAGTTCAGGCTATATATAAGATTTGTGTTGCTGCTAAGAATGATACCCAGATATTTTATGTGATGAGACTTTACTCGGATACCCTCCATCTCTCCCGCTGGTCCACCCCCCTCTCTCCCTGGTCTGTGATGTGGTGTCCCTAGACGTAGTATCTCACATTTAGCCTTGTTGAGCCTAAAGCCCGAAAATGTTTCAAAGGTATGAAGATGTTGAAGTAGTGTACCTAAGTCTCTTTCCGGTCTATTCATATATATAATGACGTCATCTGCAAATAGTGCTGATTTCAACACTACCCCTCCCACATCAATACCCTCATGTGAACTAGAACCATTCAAGTATCGTGCTAGAGGTTCAATGGCCAAATTGAAGAGCAAGGGCGAAAGAGGGCATCCCTGTCTTGTCCCCCTCTCCAGAGGGAAGGGAGCGGACAAAAAGCCGGGGGTGCATATTCTTGCGCTCGGGTTCTCATATAATATCCTTAAAAATGTCCTGAATGCCCCCTGTAAACCTATCTTATCCAGGACTAAGTGCAGCCACGGCAAATTGACACTGTCGAACGCCTTTTCGGCGTCCAACAGTACCAACGCCGGACGGTCAGAATGTAAATTCTCACGATGACTCACGGTATCCAATACCAGCATGGTTTGTCTGATATTGCCCACCGCCGATCTGCCCCTGACAAATCCCGCCTGTTGAGGGTCAATAAGAGATGGAAGTAGTCCTGCCAGGCGATCTGCCATTATTTTGGCCATAATCTTTAGATCCTGATTAATCAGGGAGATGGGGCGATAGCTGGACGGGTCAGGTGAGCCCACGTTACCTTTCGGCAGTAGCTTAATATGTGCTGTGTTAGTGTAATTCGAGATACTATCACCCGCGAGAATGCCGTTGAATAGAGAGACTAGGCATGGGGCCACCTTGTCACACAGAGATTTGTAGTAGTCTCCAGTGAAACCATCTGGACCCGGTGCCTTATGAGCACCAAGGTTCTTGATGGTCGCTTGAACTTCAGTTAGAGATATCTCAGCGTTCAAGCTAGCCAAGTCATCTTCTGTGAGACCAGGCAAGGTGACCCTCTCAAGCCACTCCCTTCCCGCCTCCATCTCATGGTGCCCCGGGCCCTGCTTATACAGTTTAGCAAAGAATTCCCCTAAATGAGAGTTGATGTCTTTTGGGTCATGTAGTGTATTTCCTTCAAAATCTAATAAAGAGGTAAATGTCGTGGGCTTAGTTTTGCCTCTGGCCAAGTTAGCCAATATCCTCCCCGCCTTGTCGCCAAATCTATAGAGATCCACCTCCCATTGATCTTTACTCCACATTTCTCTCCGTTTAGCCCATACATCAAATTCCCTCTTAGCTCCCAGCCATTCCTCTTTCGATGTCGGTGAAGGATTGTTTTGAAATTCCTTATGTGCATCTCTCACTTTGTTGCTGGCTAATTGAAACTGAGTAAATGTTCTTTTCTTTTGAGTGCTAGTATAAGCCAATATTTTCCCCCTCATCACCGCTTTGCTCGTCTCCCAATATAGTTTAGGATCTGTCACATGGGTTGCGTTGTTAAGAGCGAAGTCAGACCACCACTCCCCCAAGAGTCTGTCAAAGTTACTGTCCTTTCTCAAGTAAGATGGGAAGCGCCATATAAAGTCAGATCCCCTTGGATGCTCATCACATATTTCCATTACCACAGGGTTGTGATCAGAGATAACCATAGGTTCAATGTTTATTTTGACCACTCTAGATAGCAATTGATTGCTGATCAGAAATAGATCTAAGCGTGACCACGACCCGTGGGCATGGGAGAAGTGAGTAAATTCTTGTTCAGTGGGGTGGTGCAATCGCCACACATCATGTAGGGCCAGTCCCTCAGCTAGTGTCTGCAGCAAGCCTGACGTCTGCCCATCTAGATTAGAACCGGTCACCGTCTTTTCACTTCGTCGGTCAGCGCCTTCAAAGAACACTGAATTGAAGTCTCCCCCCACTATCCTAAGGTGCTCTGTGTCCTCTAATAGTTTTACCTGTAGTTGGGAGAAAAAAGCATCTTGTGACTGGTTGGGAGCATATATATTAGTAACACTAAACCGCCCAGTCGGGCTATCTATAACCAATCGCACATATCTACCTTCATCATCTTTGGTCTCGGAGACTATAGTGTAAGGGAAATTTTTATGAATCAGTACAAGTACTCCCGCCTTCCTCCGTATTGCTCCTGATCCATATACCGCCCCCACCCAGAGTCTATGCATCCTAAAAAATTCTGTATCTTGGAGATGTGTCTCCTGAAGTAGAGCAATGTCCACTTTCAACCTCTTAAGATGATTAAGTATCATGGAACGTTTCTCCGGTGACCTAAGGCCCTTAACGTTCCAGGACAGTAGATTAACCATTATCAATTGTCATTGGGTGGGTCATAGTAAACGCCATCGTGTTTCGAGAGGACTCCATCCATACAACACATAACAGAGTATATACAGTGGCTGAAACTTCAAGATAACCCAAACCTTATAACCCCAACAGCTTTTTAACAGGTGGCTAAGAGGCCACATCCCAACCCCCGTACCCACATAAAACCCCCTTCTCACCCGACTTTTCCCAAACCAACAGTTCCCCAAATACAAGTTATGGACTTCCATATTCTGAAGGGCGCTCTCCTTTTCAGCTCCCGCCCTGTGACTCCAGTATGCAGGAAGATAAGTAATACCGTGCACTAAAGTCTATTATCACATATCGTCAGTGTTATACCGTATCATATCGTACCCCCCGCATCTGGCGAGGCGTCCGGGTTGAACGCCACTAAACCGTCCAGGCCAGGGCTTGGGGTTTAGCAGTTCTGACAACAATCATCTCCGGTATAAAAGTATTGAAAAAATAGTAAAAGAAAAAGGGAAAAAAAATCACCAAATCAGGACTCCTCTCGATTGTCCTCCACTAGTGATCCATTTGTCCCTGAAGGGCGCCTTCTCCCTTCACTACCATCACGTCGCACAGTCCTTTGCTCCTTCGGTGAGTTAGATCCCGGACTTCCCCTCCCAGCCGACCAGCGAGGAGAGTCCTCTCTAGCCGTTGGGGTCCCTGGGCGAAGATCCTCATTGTCTCTCCGGGCTCCTGAATGTCGGCTCCGTTGTCCTCCGTCATGACTTCCCACCGGGCTCCGTTGTGTCAGGCTCCTGATGGCCTCCCCCGGGCTGTGGTGCACCCTGATGGAACCGTCCGGACCCCTGTACTTTAATACGGCTGGATATAGTAGCTGAAAGCGTATATTGCGCTTGTAAAGTATACTGCATGCTTCCCCAAAGGCTCTCCGTTTCTTTGCCACTTCAGGAGAGTAATCACCAAATAGCAGAACCTTATGTCCACGAAGTATCAGTGGAGCCCTCGAGCTCTTATATGCGCGCAGAAGGTTTTCCTTGTCCCTGTAGTTTAAGTAGCGAGCAATAGCCTGTCGCGGCTTCACTTTCTCTTGGGCCGCTGTGCTCGCTTTGGCGGGACGGTCTGGTGGGGGACCTATCCGGTGTGCCCTTTCCACCATACAGGAGCCCCTACTTCCGAGAATCTGGGGGAGTTCAGTCTCAAAGATATCTAGCAGGGCCGTGGGGGTGATGGACTCAGGGAGCCCTATCAGTCGCAGGTTGTTCCGGCGAGACCGGTTCTCCAGGTCCTCCAATTTATTAATTGTGCGTTCTTCCCTATCCTTGTATTCTGAGACTTGTTGTTCCAGCCATGTCATCCTGTCTTCAGCATCTGACACTCTCTGCTCCAGTGCTGTTATTCTGGCCTCTTGAGCTGCAGACTCCTCTCTAATGTCAGTGAGGGAATCTTGCAGCAGCTCCTGCACTAAAGCCCTGAAAGTCTGCTTCAGCTCTCCCACCAACTGTGCTGAGACTTCTGTGGCCAGCAACTTATAGTCAATGGTGTGTTCAGGATTCAGCCCCTCCGCCTGCTCCTTAGTCTCACCTCTCCCACTGCTGCTCCGGCCAGGATGGACACCGGGATCTTTCCCCTGCGAACGGGGCTGTTGTTTACACGCCGCCTCCTTGCCCTGCTTCCTACTCCGCTCTGCGCCATCTTGGAGGGGGGCCCGGAGTTTCTCGTCGCCATCCCCGCCGTTACCCGCCTGGTGCCGGTGCTCCGGAGCCACCGATGCATGCAGGGGTAGTATGAGAATAGGGGAGCGTGACTCCGGTAGCGTTTGGCGGCGGATTCTCGCCTTTGAATCGGGTGTGGAGTCTCGGGCTCTGGGAGCTCAGTCCCTTCCTCCCTCTCCCATCAGGCCGGAAACCGGAAGTCCATATGTGGTTCTTATAACCAGTTAGCCTCTACTGCATATTCAAGAGACTTTACATGATTTTATATATCCATAGTCACAGAGAAGTAGTAAGTGTGTGGAGATCCAGAAGATGTTACATTATAGGACCGTATGGCATTTAGCACCTCAGGAGTTGACAAAGAGTTAATAAATCTGAATGCTGCAGAGGCTGTAGAGCAGTGGTGCTGTAATCCTATATGAGAGGGGGAAAGGTTGGTGTTAAGAATGTCTTTATGTACAGGGATCAGAGTCCCACAGCACATGGATGAAATCTGCTCTGTAGTAGTTCACAGCGAGTCAGGATGTCCCTGCGATGACAAGTGTGATGCCAGCCACTTATATATACTCTGGGATCAGAGTTATAAGGTCCTGTAAGGGCCGCGGTGTTATAATTGCCAGGAGATTATATGAGGCAGAGCTTGCCTCCCTCAGTGCAACTCCAGAGCAGTCCCTCCTGTCACCAATAGTTTCAGCAAGGCTCCCTAGATGACAATAGGGGCTCTTTTCCAAGCAGCTGCAGAGGTGAAGTCTGTATGTTTGATGGTAGCAGTGCCTTCAGCCACCAGAAATGAGAGAGCAAAACAGTCCTGGCAACACCAGCTGTTATCTTGAGTTGTCTGGGAGCCTCTGAGCAGTTTTAAGTGCTGGGGCCAGCAGCATTGAAGCCCTGCAGCACCTCTATGTATCTTAACTGATGTGAGCACTGTCTGTGTCCCTCATTAATGGCTGCATGGGCAGAAATGAGCTTCTCTCTCTCTTATATGTTTTGTTTTGTAGGAGATATTAAAAAGGCTATAATGGCCCTATACTCTAATCCGAACATGGTGGTGAGTGCGTTTGGCTTCACCTCAGATCGGTTTATGATATGTAATAGCACCCGTCAGGGCTGCCCTTTCTCGCCGGCTATCTTTGCTTTGTTAATGGAGGCGCTTGCAGAGGCATTTAAAGCTAATCCAAACATACATGAAGTCTGTGTGGGAGATACGGATCATGTGGTGGGATTGTATGCAGATGATGTGATATTATCTTTCACAGACGTGGAGGGGTCCCTGGTGGGTGTCATGGACACCCTGGTTGAATTCTCCAGAATTTCATATTACAAATTAAATGCCACAAAGTCTATCATATTCCACATAAATATTACACCTTTGGTAAAGGATATAATACTCAAGCATTTTCCCTTTAAGTGGGAGGAAGTGGGATTTACATACAGTATTTGGGAATTAAAATGACAAAATTTATAAATCTAATTAGGTTGAACTGTGAATCACTGATTTTGGAAGTTGGGGGGGACTTGGAAAGGCAAACCCTTCTCCCACTGTCCTGGGTTGCCAGAATACAAATTGTAAAAATTATGTTGCTGCCTAAGATTAACTACTTGTTCAGATGTCTCCCTCTCAAACTCCCATCTAGATGGATAGAGCTACTACAATCCCTACTTGGTAAATTTATTTGGTAAAAACAAAGAACCAAGAGTAGCAGTCAAGGTTCTACATTTCCAATATTCTCTTGGTGGAATGGGTGTACCAAATCTGTCTTTGTATCACTAGGTGGCCATGCTCGAAGCCTCAATGAATTGGTGGGCTGGGGATCTTAATTATAGATGGCTTCAAATAGAAAGATAGTTTACTCCCCATAGGTCTACTAGAATTTTGCTAGAGATCAAGCTACTGAAGCCCCTGAAATCGAATGTTCCCTTACATATAATGTCCCCGTTTATTTCTTATTGGAATAAGCTTGTTAGAACACTGACAAAATCCCTATTTAAAAACATCTCTGCAAAAGCGATCGAGGCACACATCTCTGGGTTGTCTCTAGACCTGTGGGTGAAATCAGGTGTAAGAACACTTGACAAACTCTTAGATGGCCATGTATTCCCCTCCTTTTCAGATTTGTCGCAACTTGCTTTTATCAGTACCTCGAAATTCGCCATTTTATTCAGTCATGTACATTTCCAGCTTGGTGGAGCTCTGACCCATCAGACATGATGCAGATATACTTTAAAGTAGAATACCCAAATGAACATGGATTGTCTCTGTTCTATAGGACTCTTAATTTGCCAGCGGAGTCGGTCAAACTCCCTTATACTGTATGACTGCCTGGGAGGAGGCACTCTCTTTCTCATCCACCCCCGAACACTGGTGGACTGCGGCCACATTTACTTAAAGGCACTCTTCCTGCATTAATCATCTAAAGCAACTAAAGAAAATACATATGAATTCGTATCTGACACCTTATAAAATTTTCAAACTTAACAAATCATATTCCCCATTATGCTGGATGGTATGTGGTAAAAAAGGGGATCTGGGTCATGTGTGGTGGTGGTGCCCCAAGATAGGAGAATTCTGGAATCTAGTGGCAGACTTATTCATGACCTTGATAGGTTTCCTTTTAATTTTAGAGGGGCCCCTGGCAGTCTTAAATATTGGGTTATCACAAAGCAGGGCTGGGAAAGGTTGTGCCAGCCTCTCTGCCTCCTGCCTAACATCACTGCTTATCCCTGTGAATACAGCATAACACGGAGCAGGGCGGGGATAAACTGTGATGTCACAACCTTTCCCAGCCCTGCTTCGTGATATCATGGAGCAGGGCGGGTAAAGGAGCTCATGTCACCGCAGGAGGCAGTGCAGACGGACAGCATCATCAAAAAAACACTCCCTCCCTCTGCGCCTGCGTCATGCAGGCCAGGGAGACCATGACTGACAGGGAGGAGGCAGCAAAGGGAGGATACGTTATACAGGGGGCATGAGATTCCTCTGTGAGAAGAAGTGACTCCAGCCTCTAACCACCTTCTATTTGGCTCCAGGATGTAAGTTTTCTAAATCAATTATCTATGGGTACAGAGGGGCTCAAGGGATGGGGGACCCCTTTGCTGAATGCAGCAGATGTGCTACATTCAGTGCTGCAATTAGATCATCATCGTTGGGAGGTGACAGGTCCTCTTTAAATATTTTTCCTGGGTAATTCTGGTCCTCTTATAAATAGATTGGTATACAGAAATGTTTAAAACAAAGCTCCTAAAGCTTATTCTCCCACTAATTTACCTCTTGTGTCCAATCCTGGCTGCTTCTTTCCTTCTGTGTGGTCCCTTATTTACCTCCCCTCCCCTATAATATCCAGTTCAGAATTGGTTTACAATGGTGGTGATTATTTGGATATCACTTGTTATCTATTATATAATTGGCGTAGCGACTTCCGTCGGACCGGCGCTACTTCCTGTGGCTTTGTTTGCGTAGCTCGGCTGCTTCTACTGGACTCTGTCCGTGGCCGCATAGCGGCCACGGCGACTCGCGAAGCAATGCCCGCAAAGCGGGCATTGCGAGTCGTTGCCACGAAGCAATGCCCGCAAAGCGGGCATTGCGAGCTATTGCCCACCCACACCCCGCCGATGCCGCCCGCGCCGCCTCCGCTCCCCGCTACCCACAGCCCACCTGCGACTATGGAGCTGCCCCCTGTGCCTCCCCCCAGCCCCGATCCACAGCCCAGCACCGCTCCCCAGCCCCGCACCGCCTCCCAGCACTGCACAGACCCCCCCTCACTGCCCGCACACCTCTGCCGCCAGCCCCCATCCACAGCCTAGCACCGCCCCCCAGCCCCGCTCCCCAGCACCGCTCCCCAGCCCCGCAATGTCCGCACCGCCCCCCATATGTCCGCACCCCCCCATTATGTCCGCACACCCCCACATTATGTACGCACACCCCCCCATTATGTACGCAGACCCCTCTCATATGTGCTCACACCCTCCCCCCCATATGTCCTCACACCCCCCCACAATATGTCCGCGCACCCCCCATATGTCCGCACCCCCCCAAACCCCCACAATATGTCCGCACACCCCCCATATGTCCTCACCCCCCCAACCCACCCCAATATCTCCTCACACCCCCCCACAATATGTCCGCACGCCCCCCATATGTCCTCACCCCCCCAAACCCCCCCAATATGTCCTCACACACCCCCACAATATGTCCACACACCCCCATATGTCCTCACCCCCCCACACCCCCACAATATGTCCTCACACCCCCCCACAATATGTCCTCACACCCCCAAACCCCCCCAATATGTCCTCACACCTCCCCACAATATGTCCGCACACCCCCAAACCACCCCAATATGTCCTCACACCCCCCACAATATGTCCGCACACCCCCCCATATGTCCTCACCCCCCCAAACCCCCCCAATATGTCCTCACCCCCCCCCCACAATATGTCCTCTCCCCCCCAAACCCCCAATATGTCCTCACACCCCCCCACAATATGTCCGCACACCCCCAAACCCCCCCAATATGTCCTCACACCCCCCACAATATGTCCACACCCCCCCCAACCCCGACGCCGTAGATCACTTACCTGTCTTCATGACATCTGCTTCGTCAGGTCCAGGTCCAGTCCTCCCTCCGGCCCAGGCATCCTCTTCCTTCAGCCCGGGCCACGAGTCTTCCATCCGGCGGTCTTCTTTCTTCCTCCAGCGAGCTCCGGGTCCTCGATGTTCCCTCTTCGGTCCGCTCCGCTGACTGAGGAATAAAGATGGCCGCCGCGAGTTTCTGGAAGCCCCGTCCACGGATCCAAATCGCACCAATCACATTCAAATACACACCAACCAATCACATTCAAGGCTCATTCATACATTTTTATCAATGGCAAAAAACACTTTTACTATTCCACTACGGCCAATCAGATTCGCGCCTCATTCATCCATGTTTCTCAATGGGAAAAATTCACTTCATTTAAAGACAATAAAAATAAATAATTAAATACACATAAAAATATTTAAAAATACAAATAAATTCACTTAAAATAACAAATAATAAATAAATTTAATGATAATAAAAATACTAAAAAAATAAAAATAAATAATATAAATAATAAATAATAAAATAAAAAATAATAATAAAAAAAAAAAATTAATATATAAAATTAATATATTAATTACATTAACTAATTAAAATAAAAAAAATTAATCACATACAAATAAATTTAATTAAAATAAAAAATTAATATACAAATAATAAAAATAATAAATAATAAAATAAATCAAAATTAAAAAAATAAATAAATAAAATAAAAATATATATAATTAAAATATTAATAACATTAACTAATTCTAAGAAAATCAAATTACTCAAATAAAAAAAAATTCAATTAAAATTAAAAAAAAAAAATATTATAAAAATATTAAATAATAAATAATAACAATAATAAAATAATAAATAATAAAAAAAATTATTCCATATAAAAATTCATAACATTAACTAATGCTAATAAAATAAAACACATAAATAAAATATTCATAACATTAAGTTATTAAAAAAAATTTAAATAAAAAAAAAAAAAAAATTATATAGCTACTATAATCTAATTAACGCACGTTCTAGAGTCCCGATGCATTTTCATCGGGCTCACAGCTACTATTGTATAATTGTGTAAACAAGTTATTTCTCTTGTTATAACATTTCTTTGAATAAAAAATGTATAGTTTTACAGAAATAATACATATAGTAACTTACCAATAGAGCAGCATATAAGTTTGCAAAAAATATCACATAAATTGGAGTACTGAATCTTAATCTAAGTGGAGGTGATATACAACAGATAATACCCAAATGTAAAAGTTCACACAGAAAATCAATATAAGCAACAAAAATATAAACCATTCATAAGAAGAAGCATGGTAACATAGAGACTTAGACACTAATCCTATCCATGATACAGGCTAGAGGTAAAGTATAGTGGGAAAAGAATAAACGTGATCCAACGCATGTCACTATTATAGTTTCATCAGGGGAGTACAGGAACATATCCAACACTTAAAACTAAACACTATCTACTATATAAAAGCAACGAAGCAACGTCCGTCTTCAAGGGACAAAAATGATGTCACACGGCGGAAGTGGCTTGGGCACTACACCCGCTCAGGGTGATCCAAGATGGCGGCGAGTGGTGGCGCTTTAGCGCCCACCGCGAGCCGCCACACACACATGCCGCCACACACACACCCCCACACCCACACACCGCACTATCCGCTATACTTACCACCTTTATCTTCCCCGCCGCCTGCTTGGATCCTCTTGCCTCCGCCGCCGACATATCGCCGCCCCCTTGGAGGACTGGATCCAGTATGGCATCCGGGAAGACTCGCGAGACTTCCCGGACGCCATCTTGGGAAAAGTATGTCGCCGTCCCCCAGAGGACTGGTTCCAATATGGCGTTCGGGAACTCTCGCGAGAGTTACCGGATGCCATATTGGATCCAGTCCTGGGTGCGGCGACATGTCGGCAGAACGGAGGACTCAGGAAGACGCAGGCGGCAGGGAAGAAGCAGGGACGGTAGTAAGTATATCAGAGTGTGTGTGTACGTCCGCCCCACCGCTGACCACTCTGCCCACCACTGACCACTCTGCCCACCGCTGACCACTCTGCCCACTGCTGACCACTCTGCCCACCGCTGACCACCCTGCCCACACAGCACCGCTGCGCTGACCACCCTGCCCACAAAGCGCCGCTGCGCTGACCACCCTGCCCACACAGCGCTGCTGCGCTGACCACTCTACCCACACAGCGCCGCTGCGCTGACCACCCTGCCCACACAGCGCTGCTGCTCAGACCACCCTGCCCAGACAGCGCCGCTGCGCTGACCACCCTGCCCACACAGCGCCGCTGCGCTCACCACCCTGCCCACTGTGCTGCTGCGCTGCCCACCCTGCCCACCGCGCTGCTGGCTGACCACTCTGCCCACCGCACTTGCTGCTAACCACTGAGCCACTGCGTAGTGCTAACCACTGAGCCACCGCGCAGTACTAACCACTGAGCCACCGCGCAGTGCTAATCACTGAGCCACCGCGCAGTGCTAATCACTGAGCCACCGTACAGTGCTAACCACTGAGCCACCGCGCAGTGCTAACCACTGAGCCACCGCACAGTGCTAACCACTGAGCCACCATGCAGTGCTAACCACTGAGCCACCGCGCAGTGCTAACCACTGAGCCACCGTATACTCTGCTAACCACTGAGCCCCTGTATACTCTGCTAACCACTAAGCTGCCTTACAGTGTTCCATCCTCCCTCACCCCGCCGCTTTGCCCTCCATCCTCCTCCTCCCACCGCTCTGTGCTCCGTCCTCCCCTGCCTGTACCGTTCCATCCTCCTCCACCGCTTCCTCCTCCTTCCTTTGTCCGCCTCCTCTCCACCACTCCATCCTCCCCCTGCCTGTGCTGCTCCATCCTCCCCCACCCCACCGCTTCATCCTCTGTCCTCCTCCCCCCGCGCTCTGTGTTCCGTCCTCCTCCTGCTGCTCTGTCCTCCCCCTTCCTGTGCCGCTCCATCCTCCTCCACCCCACCGCTTCCTCCTCCTTCCTTTATCCTCCTCCCCCTGCCACTCCATCCTCTGTCCTCCCCTGCCTGTGCTGCTCTAGCCTCCCCCACCCCTGCCGCTCTGTCCTCCCCCTGCCGCTCTGTCCTCCCCCTGCCACTCCGTCCTCCCCCTGCCTGTGCCGCTCTATCCTCCCCCACCGCTTCCTCCTCCTTCCTTTGTCCTCTTCACCTCCGCCACTCCATCCTCCGTCCTCCCCCTGCCCCTGCTGCTCCGTCCTCCCCCACCTCGCCGCTTCATCCTACATCCTCCTCCCTCTCGCCGCTCTGTGCTTCGTCCTCCCCCTGCCGCTCCGTCCTCCCCCTGCTTGTGCCACTCCATCCTCCGCAACCCCACCGATTCCTCCTCCTTCCTTTGTCCTCCTCCCCTATGCCACTCCATCCTCTGTCCTCCCCCTGCCTGTGCTGCTACATCCTCCCACACCCCACCGCTACCTCCTCTGTCCTCCTTCCTCCTCCCCCCTGCTGTTCTGTCCTCCCTCCTCCCCCTGCCATGCCGTTCTTCCCCCGCCGCTCCTTCTTCAAAGTTCCTCCCAATTCAGCCCTCACCGCCTTCCCCATGCAATCTCTATTTCTATATTCTAGAATACCCGATGCGTTAGAATCGGGCCACTATCTAGTATATATAATATAAAGAAAAAGAAATGTGTAACTGGTGTGTGGTAGTGGGTAAGATATATGATTCTCCCGCTGTGTGGAAATACACACATCTCATGTGGTAGACTATGACATTGTATAGATGATTATATTCTCAGGGTGATGGTGTACCTAATGAATTTTACAATATATTTAGTCAGCATCTTTTATCTCCTTTAACTTCCATGTTCAAGCATGTAGTCAATGAGATAATTTTCCCCATATCTTTTAGCACCTATAGTCATGATCCCAAAACAAGGTTATTATCCCTCAGCAGTACTGAGCTATAGGCCTATCTCTTTGCTAAATTCAGACTTAAAGGTTTATGCTAAAGTGATTACCTAGAGGCTGCTAAAAATGTTTTCTAATCTTAGAAACTCGGACAAGATTAGCATTGCTAAGGGAAGGCAGGCCTTATGGAACAAGAAGAATTTAGTATATTTTTATCATCTATAGAGGAGATAACCCTCAATTGTATTATCACTGGACACAAACACTTCACAGCAAATGTCTCTGTTAATATTAATTTCTCCAATGACTTCTCAATCACCAATGGGTACTCGGGAGGGGTGCCCATTGCCCCCATTACTTCCTACCCTGATTATGGTGCCTTTTACTGAATTTATTAGTTATAATGATTTATTAAGGAGTATTTTTTCCAATTCAAAACAACATAAATAGAGCTTTCTGCAGATGACACTCTAATTACCCTTTCAGATCCTATAAAATCATAATGAGCAGTTTCCTCAGTAATTAAGTCCTTTTCCTTTGTTTCCATGGGAGAAATTTTGAGAATAAAAATTATTAATCCATTATCAAATTAATAATTGTGATACACACGTCAAAATTGTTGATACCCCTCATTTAATGAAAGAACAACCCACAGTGATCGCAGAAATAACTTGAATCTGACAAAAGTAATAATAAATAAAAAATCTATGAAAATGAACAAATGAAAGTGAGACATTGCTTTTCAACCCTGCTTCCAAAGAATTAAAAAAAAAAAAAAATTAAACTCATGAAATAGACCTGGACAGAAATAATGGTACCCCTGAAAATAATGGGACAAAAGGGACATGTTTAGTCAAGGTTATCTCCAAAAATTAGCATCAGAGGTGTCTGCAATCTTATAATCAGTCAGTTGGCCTGTATATAGGGCTACAGATACTCACTGTGCTGTTTGTTGACATGGTGTGTACCACACTCAACATGGACCAATGGAAATGAAGGAAAGATTTGTCTCAGGAGATTAGAAAGTAAATTATAGATAAGCAAGGTTAAGGTTATAAGACCATCTCCAGGCAGCTTGATGTTCCTGTGACTACAGTTGCACATATTATTCAGAAATTTAAGATCCATAGGACTGTAGCCAACCTCCCTGGACATGGCCACAGAGGAAAATTGATGACAAATCAAAGAGACCGATAATATGAATAGTAACAAAAGAACCCAGGAAAACTAAAGAGATTAAAGGTGAACTTGAAGCACAAGGAACATCAGCGTCGGTTCGCACTATCCTTCATTGTTTGAGCCAAAGTGGACTTCATGAGAGACGACCAGGAAGGACACCATTGTCGAAAAAAATCGTAAAAAAACAGAATGGAATTTCCCAAACTACATGTTGACAAGCCACAAAGCTTCTGGGAGAATGTCCTATGGACAGATAAGACAAAAATTTAACTTTTTGGCAAGAAACATCAGCTCAATGTTCACAGACAAAAATATGAAGCATATCAAGAAAAGAACACTGTCCCTACTGTGAAACATGGAGGAGGCTCTGTTATGTTCTGGGGCTGCTTTGCTGCATCTGGCACAGGGAGTCTTCAATCTGTGCAGAGTAAAATGAAATCTCAAGACTATCAGGGGATTCTAGAGAGATATGTGCTGCCCAGTGTCAGACAGCTTGGTCTCCGCCTCATGTCATGGGTGTTGCAACAGGATAATGACCCAAAACACACATGCATAATTACATGACAGTTTATACAGCAGCCGGACTATTTCTGTTTGCTTATGATGGAGAGGACTAATCCAGGAGCTCCCTGCAGGGCCTGACAATGCTGATAACATGGAAACTACAAATGGTACAATTTTACATGTTTTTAAAAGGTCTGCCAGGCACTATTCAAGGGTAATATTAGTATCATACTGAAAAATGACCTGACAGAGTCCCTTTAACACCTCTCAAAATTGTAACATTTATGTTTGTGGCCAAAAAGTTAGATTTTGGTCTCATCACTCCAAATTGCCTTGTTACAGAAGTTTGGAGGCTTGTCACTGTGCTGATTGGCATATTGTAGGTAAGATACTTTGTGGCATTTATGCTGTAATGACTTTCTTTTGGCGACTTGACCATACAGCCCATTTTTGTTCAAGTGCCTCTTTATTGTGCATCTTGAAACAGCCACACTGCTAGTTTTCAGTGAGTTCTGTATTTCAGATGATGGTATTTGTGATGTTTTTTCTGCATTCCGAACAATTTTCTTGGCAGTTGTGGCTGAAATGTTTATTGGTCTACCTGATCGAGATTTGGTTTTTACAGAGCCCTTGATTTTCCAATTGTTAATCACAGTTTGAACACTGCTGACTGGCATTATCAATTCCTTGGATATCTTTTTGTATCCATTTCCTGCTTTATACAGTTCAGCTATCTTTTCCTGTAGATCCATTAACAATGCTTTTGCTTTCCCCATGACTGACAAATGTCAGTGGCTGGATGAAAGATGCAAGAGTCTGTTTGGATCCCAGAAACTCACTTAGCTTTTATGTACACACACTGATTACAAGCAAAGAGGTCACAGGTGAGGATTTTACCTTTATTAGCTATTCAAATCCATTTGTGTCAACTTCTGTGCATGTTACCAGGTCAAAATCACCAGGGTATGTGAATTTTTGATTGGGGTCATTTGGATGTTTTTGGTTGCCATTGTGATTTAAAAAGAGGAAACACAATAATTTGACAATATGTAGTTTCACCCAACCACTGACCATGAGAGGAAAATGATTTTTTTGTGTTATCATTCACATTCTCTGAAAAAAGGCCAAGAAAGAAAAAAATCTGCCAGGGTATGTAAACTTTTGAGCACAACTGTATTTCTTTGGTATTGGTACATTGTTTCTAGCTGACAGAATATAGTTAAAGAAAAAAAGGGCATTAGGTGGCCAGTCTTATAAGAGAAGTAGCAAATAAAATGGATTCACACACATTCACAGAGATATTATCAGACTACGGAAAGTCGTGTATCACTATCAGGATTTAAAACATAAAAAAACAGATTCTACTTATCCATATATATCCATTTTTTGGATCCATCTCTTCCTTTACCTAATCACTCTTTGATTAAATCTACTATCTCACTCAAGAAAAAGTTATATAGTATCTCAAATGTCAATAAATGTTCCATTAATCCCCCAAAACGTCCTACCTCAATTTTTCATACAGCTATACCAAGTTTTCCATGTAAAAATTGGGAAAAATCTGGAATTTTTAACTGTTCTATACTTTTAACGTGGCCTAAATTAGAAGCAATTATAAACTCTTTGTCATTAAAAACTCTATACAATCTTCCTGACAAAGAATTCTATAATTTTCTAGAGGTAAGGAAGAATATAAGAGAAACAAAATCCTTTTACCTTTAACTAGGGAAGAGCATAGACCTCAAACATGGACTTCCCAGTGAAATCCATGTTACTGTTCAGGTCTAGGTGCTCGATGGGCTGTAAACAGAAACAAAACAGTGATTAAACATCAGCGTCATATCTACCAGGCTCGCACGCTTGTACTTCCGGGTCTTGGCCAATTCATGAACCAATACCCCATCTATAAAGTTTTTTGTTTATCATCTAAAAAACTTTTTTGCACTTTTTTATCATTTTTGGGGTGCAGCTGGGCCCCATGGGGCGCCATTCATCTAGTGGTGCAGAAGCATTGTACTGGGCGGCCCATTGGTCAGGTGGCAGAGCCAGTGGGTAGCTTTCAGACACTCTGCATCATTTGTATCAGTGTGAATGGTGTCCTAAGCAAGCCCATTATGTGCATGGCAGGTCGCCTCCCACATTTTGTTGTAGGCAAAGGTGAATTTTATCAGCCTGCACCTGGTGCTTGCTTCACATAGTGGGGTCTGACTGCATCCTGCAAGTGCAGTGTTGGTTTTTGAGTTTGGCATTGATGGTAAGTTTTTCTGATGCTGCCTTTTTTGAGTAGTTTTTGTATATATTTTGTTAGGACTCATGAGCATGGGGATCCATGACGTGGATCATGAGCTTAAGTGTCTTGGCCAATGCATGAACCAATACCCATCTATAAAGTTTTTTGTTTATCATATAAAAAACTTTTTGCACTTTTTTATCATTTTTGGGGTGCAGCTGGGCCCCATGGGGCACCGTTCATCTAGTGGTGCAGAAGCATCGTACTGAGCGGCCCATTGGTTAGGTGGCAAAGCTTGTGGGTAGCTTTCAGACACTCTGCATCATTTGTATCAGTGTGAATGGTGTCCTAAGCAAGCCCATTATGTGCATGGCAGGTCGCCTCCCACATTTTGTTGTAGGTAGAGGTGATTTTTTTCAGCCTGCACCTGGTGCTTGCTTCACATAGTGGGGTCTGACTGCATCCTGCAAGTGCAGTGTTGGTTTTTGATTTTGGCATTAATGGTAAAAAATAACCAGACCAGACTAGAAAATCCTGCCTCAAGGGCTTTGAGGTGTAGCCCAAAGACTGCAGTCCTGCTAAACTAGCAAGGGGAAGCACAAACTGCACTAAACATGGGCGGGCAAAAAATACAATTACCAAAAAAGCAGGCCTCGCTCTTTGTAGAGCTGAAAAACAACTGAAAAAGTCATTCGGACAAAATGCCAACTAACTCATTATTCAGCTTTCTGAACTCTCTGGGATGAAAGCTGCACATAGTACTCTGCTGCTGTATGGTCTTGGGAGGTGGGTCACAGGGGCTACTCCTCCAGGGATATTCTCCACCACTACCAGGCCCCCCACCACACCCCAACATGGCTACCTCTGGGAATTGGAGTATAATGACCCCCTCTAGGAGAGATCGGACCAAATTCAGCAGACTCTTCGGCATCGATGGCCCCTATGGCTTTGGGTGCAGCTGTCTGGCTAACCAAGAGAGGTATAACCTCAATTCAATTAGTCATTCTCTCCTGGTTGGCCTCCTGCTGCCACTTTTCAAAGTCGGAGTCAGTGGCAACCCAAAATAAGCCAACCATGAAACTCTCCTTGCAGCCCATCATTTTCATGAATGTGACCTCCTCCCCAATATAGATTGTGCAGAGTCTTTTGGGAAGATTGTTTCAGAGCAGAGTGCATCTGTAGCACGGATGCCCAGTACCTTCTTTGGCTATTAAGCCAAAGCCTCTCTGCTGGATTAATACCTTGCCTCGGGTTCATAGGTCATCAAAGTCATTGAACTTAGGCCTATACAATCATTCCCGGGCAATGGCCTTCGCAAGCCATACCTTCTCAAGACAGAACAGGGTGGTTAATGCCAAATAGGAGAGTTACTTGTAAAGGGTAGGAGTCCCCACATAGCATTCTCCAGTTGAAGGCTGGGAAACAGGGACTTCTGCCTCTACTGCCTCCTCCTCTTTCTCATCCACTTTGGCCTTCTCATCATGCTTCTGGTCATGGATTTGCCAATCCAGCAGCTGCGGCACTGGCTGCAGATGTAATAATGCCAGGCCTGATTAATTCATTTTCTAGGCAGGCCCTCCCTGCTGTCCACGACGCTGGCTGGGGATGAATGACGCGAATCGCGTCATTTCCAGGTAATGTGACGTCAGTACAACCACAACGCTCTTTCAGCTTCAAGCGTCGCATGCGCAACGCGGTGCTTGAAGCCGAACGAGTGGCGTGGGTGTACTGACGTCACCCGATCACGGAAATTACGCGATTCGCGTCATTCATGACCGGCCAGCGTTGTAGAGAGCAGGGAGGGCCTGCCTAGAACATGAATAAAAGATCACGCCCATTAGGGCGTGATCTTCAGATTAACAGGGCACCAAACAAACACGCCATGAGGGCTAAAGAATGTAGCCCCTACTAATTATAATGCCTAATGAGTGACTATAAAATCGTTTTTATGTACTTTGACAAGATGCTTTTAGGAGACAAAAGGAGTGTGAAAATGGTAATAGGATGCGGCAGGGACATGATTTTGTAGCTTAGGTGGCTTTTTGGAGGTGACAGGATCCCTTTAAAGAGTAAATTTTCACTTATAAGATTGCTACTTTCAATAGATGGCACTAGAGTTCATCTACTTCCTCCCTGAAGAAGCAATCTCCATATTTTCCCAAGGAGCATTGTGGCTTAAAGTCTCCTTGCAGCTAGCATGAAGGATTAATTTCCATAAGGAGAATATCCATTCCCTTAGACTTTAAAAGAATGAGCAAGTCAATTCTTTTCTACATGTTTGTAGTGCACTATGGGCAAAAACGCAGAGACAATACAGCAAAAATGCAGGTTATCTTCTGGCAAGAAATTTCACTAACAAACCTTTTAGGTTTTGCTGCAGATTTGCTGCAGAAAAAACATACCGTAACAAAAAATGCACTTTGTGAACATAACCTTAGATGGTGCATGAAGAAGACTGCACAATGCCAGAGCAGCATGGGGAGAGAGGGGGAGACGAGCAAGTATGAGGACAACAGCTATTTCATGCTCTTGCACTTAAAGAGGTTCAACTTCATGCCTCATTGATTCACCTTGCCTTGACTAGACTCTACCTGTCGAGCACCACTGCTGTGGCTCCAAAGCTCTGGCTGTCTGGACTCAAGGTACGTTGGCCATCTAGCTCTCTAAAAGCATTGTAGTGCCCACATATGCCACATATATCTTTTTGTTAAATATAGCTTTAGGCTTTGTAAGCTACTTGTACTGCCCTGCTGTTACTTATACACAGGAGATACAAATTGAAGAAGGTGTGTGATTTGATTTTTCCACAGTTAGGTAAAAGAAATATCCCCATTTGGGAAACATTAAAAGCTTATCACTATGATGAATAAAAAACATTATTTCCAAAAGCAGTCCAAAAATAAACCCTTCAATTAGGGAACACCTGAAAAATCTACCCCAAGCAGAGTGGACACAGACCCATATAAAACTCAAAATAATAAAAAAAAAAGAATATTTACTTAAATCATTTAAAAATTAATTAAATTACTAAAAATGGGTGGATACATAAGGAAAATATCTGATGAATACAAAGAACAATGCATACACAGCATACAAATGAGTACAATTAAGAATTATATCTATACAGTTCAGATAAATTAATGGTATGCAATGTATGCAAAATCTTCCAAAATCACACATAAATAACACAGGATGACATAATGACCGTAGCCTCCAGATCATCATGGTATGATGTCCAGATTATGTTGTACTTGCCAATGAGTTTTTTAGGTTAATAAATTGGCAAAGGAGGGTGTGCTTTTTATAAATTAAAATAAATATTTTAAAATAAAGGATTTTTATGTGTCTGTCTGTTTTTTCTCTTTACATACAGAGTTGGTAATGGGGGGGGGGGGTCTTATAAACTTCCCTCCATTACCAACTCAGGGATTGATGGCAGCTGTGATTTCTGGTAAATCACAGCTGACATCTACCCCATATATTACCCTGGTTGCTACAGCACCTGGGCAATGAGGTTGAGCCTGGTAAAGTACCACAATTGGCGCATCTAATGGATGCATCAAGTTTAGGGTAGCTGCGGGCTGCTGTTTTTAGGAGGGGGAGGACCCAAAAACCTTGTTCCTTCCAGGGCTGAAAATACCAGTCCCAAGCTGTCTGCTTTATCTGCACAGTTTATTAATATTGGGTAGGAGTTCTCATCATTTTTTTTGTTATTTATTTAAATACTTAGAAAAAAAAACAGCATGCAGGAACCTCTATTTTTGATAACCAGCCAAGATAAAGTACGTAGCTAAGGGCTGTAGCCACACCTATCTACTTTACCCACGCTGGGTATCACAAATATGTGGGGGATTTCACATCATTTTTTTTCACTGCACCTGCCAATCCCAGTATGCCAGCAAAGATGGCTACGATATTACCATAACTGGCAATAATCCCTGCATGTTTATTGACTAGAAATCAGGTGCCAAACATGCGGGGATGGGACTTGAAACTTTTGAGGTGAGCACCAAAATACTCAATGAGTAATGAATATCCTGAATACCTTAATATTTATGCAAAAAATGAATAGTGCCTAATGTATTAACTCATCTCTAATGATCAAATAAATTGAAAATCATATTCACTAAGTTTGTCAAAGTGTCTTAAAAAACATTATTTGCAGCAAATTACACATGGTTGTACTGCAAAGCCCCAATTGCCCTGAAAAACAATGATAAAACTCTATTTCTTAAGACTGTATCTGACGCCTTTCAAGCTCTCTAACACAAACAAAGCATAAAAGAGTTTCCCCATGAACTCATGTCATTTTAAAGTTCACTTTGAACAATGGGTCTTGGAGTAATTATAATTTCCACAATTGGATGTGTTTAAAAATTTTTTCCTGTGCTGAGGTAATCATAAATATGTGTCCCTGCTATGTACTGTGTAATGGCCGTGTCTGATCATGTACGGAGCATGGTTTGATTCTGAGCAGGGGAGGAGGCAAAAGAATATATAGATATTACAGCACGTGATTGCAAAAAACTAATTCTTTGCGATAAAACATTTTTTTAAAAGCAGGCAGGGAAAGGTTTTACATCAAAAAAAGAATGAGCTGTGATCCCATGCTGTAATGTCTGTATACTTTTGATTCTTCCTTGGCTCATGAGATGTGATATGATCAGACCACGTCCCTGTATGGTCAGACGCATCCATTACACAGTACACAGCAGAAATACATATATAAGATTATTTCAGCACAGGAGATGTGGTATAATCAGACCATGTCCTTGTATAGTCAGACACATCCATTGCACAGTATATAGCAGGGGCACATATATAAGATTATCTCAGCACAGGAGATGTGGTATGATCAGACCATGTCCCTGTACGGTCAGACACATCCATTACACAGTACACAGCAGAGATACGTATATAAGATAATCTCTGCACAGGAGATGTGATATGATCAGACCATGTCCCTGTATGGTCAGACACATCCATTACACAGTACATAGCAGAGGCACATTTATAAGATTATCAAAGCATGGAAAAAAAAATAAACACATCTGATGAGCACAGAGAGAGGGGTACTCGGGTACCGGGATGAGTTTGTGGCCCTGTTTTACAATCCACAAACAGTCAATAATGTCTTTTAGGCACACTTTACTTGATGTTATCAAGCTGGTTCATATCCTGTTCGTGACACCAAAATGATGAGCACAGAGAGAGGGGTACTCGGGTAGCGGGATGAGTTTGTGGCTGTAACGGGGAATCAAGGGTGGTCGGTTTCCCGATGCGGTGCCCTGGCTCTCATTGTTGGAGAGGGATGGGGGATTTAGGAATAGGGTCGTGACTCCACCTGTGGATCCTGGTAACGATGATACCAGCGCTGCAGGCCGGCCACTGAGGTGATCGGATGCAGCTCAGTGTAGTACAGCTTCCCACAGGTGAAGCTTACCTCAGGGCAGCGAGGGATGGATGAGGGGAGTAGTTGTTCTTACCCCTCTGATGATGCTGAGGCTCTATGGGCGCCGACGGGAAGGAATTACAGACACCGATTCAACTCTAATGTCTTTTTACAGGTACCGGCAGATGGTATAGTACACAGTACAGTCTGGTAAAATAGGGAGGTAGCTGCAGGTTCAGGGTGCCCTTATGGAGTCTGTGGATGTTTCCTTCCTAATGGCTTTTGAGGTCTCAGTACTTTTCTGCTCTCTCTTTACTACCCTTTGGCAGAGCATCCTCGCAGATCCCCTGGCTTGTTACGGATAGGTGCGGTTTTTCCCTTTACCGGTATGGACTGGAGCGGTGGAACTGGAACCCTCGTGTCACCGAAATCCGGTCCGGCACCTATCGGTGTCTTTGGCTGATTATGGGACCAAGGAGGAGGTACCGTTCTGTTGTGCTACGGCTTCTGTTGATTGGTCCTGTGGCTTGTCGGTTTATGGTTAGGGATAGACCACTGACTGCCTCGGCTTCCGTGTTGCCGGTGTTGATGTTGAGCCCACTGGGACAGGGTACTCGGTGCCGGACCGGGTCTGCTACTGGGGATGTCACGGGTGTTCCTGGTCCGGACCGTGTCAGTCGTGATGCCAACCACAGTGTGTGGCCAGTAGTGGGGCCACCGCTGCCGCAGAACCTCCGGTGATGATGTAATGGCAGCTAAGATGGAATAGTTCTCCGTGGGCAGAACTGAGTTCCCCAGGGCAGTGATGGTTAAGTCTATTGTGTAGGGTATGGTGCAGGCTTGTGCTGGGTGCAATGCACTTACTGTCCAGATGCTGCAGGCGGGGGTCTGCTCAGACCTGTGTGGAGGGAATCATATTCAGGCAGAAACATACGAGGGAGTCGGAGTCAGGGTTCATCGTGTTTACTTCTCAAACTTCTCAAGTACAGCTCACTGTTCCAGTTACAGTTCACAACTCAGATCTTACAGACTTTACACGGGCATAACTCTCCCATCCGGGTTCCTTTACTCCCTGCAGGCAGGTTGCTCCTTCTATGACCCCTCACTCTGTCTCTCTGTCCTTTCCAGGCTTTCAGTTTTCTCTCTCTCTTGTTCACTTGGCGTGCGTGACTCCGGCCAGTATGGCGGTGGCTCGGAATCCTGTGAGCCCTCCGGGTTGCCACTGAGCTGCCTGTCCTTAGGGGTAGGGACCCCAACGTGTAGCTAAGGTCCCCCGTTGGTTGTCTGGGGATGCCGGGTAAATCTGCGGTACCCTCTAGAGCCGACACTCTACTCTCAGCCTAGCCTCCAATAGTCCTCAATGGTGAGGCTCTACCAGGCTACCTCTAACCATGTCTTCGGGTTCAATACGAGGGCTACTCCGCCTGCAGTCTGCCATCTCAGCCGTGCTTCTAGGACCCAGTATCACTGGCCCTCTTGTCCCTCACACTCCTGGGGTGCTGGCTCCGGATAGGCTTTCTCTATGTGGCTCGCACTGGCTCTCCAGATTCTGCGCTCCTTACACCCCACTCTTCCAGGACATGTGCTTCTTTCTGTACTGCTCGGCCTACACCGGCCTACTGACTCCTTTCTCCTCCCCCTGCTTTATATCTACCCTCTGTCACCTAACTTATGTGTTGGTCCACCCACTGTCTCTAAACCCACCACCACTTGCCTGCCTAGAGTTCCCAGGCTCCGGGTTGGGTGATGCTTTCTACTGATACGTGGGTTGTGTGGGCAGTGAGGGTGTTGGTGTTCAACTGTCGTGCCTACCTTCCTGGCTGCAGTTCCCTTTGTGGCCTCCTGAATGCAGGGACGCCACATTCTCCCGGAGTTAAACCAGCGCGTCCTCGTGCTGCCCGTCATGGATTCCCCTGAAAACATTTTTATTTTATAACAACATTAACAGTAAGCAATCTTGATTTCTTCCCGTCCGGGAGGAATGTGCCCTTTTAAATGTTTCATGAAGTCAACTATCTACAAGTGCATGGATACATCTACTTCACTACCCTTCTAGACCTTTGCCAGGTCTAATTCTACAACGCATTCACTTTACTTCAGATAAAACATATAAAAGCATTACTTTCTATCAAAAGTATAAAAGTTCTGGTTTCAAAAAGTGCAAAAAGTTCAAAAAGTCTCAAAAAGCAGTTCAAAGTTCAAAGTTCACAAGGCACAAGTGCTTCAAATACGGCACGCAAGCATTTCACACGTTACTTCAACGTATAATGCACAATCTCTTAAGTGCACAGCTGGTCTTAAAACCAAAGGGGAACATACTAGGTGCTCAACTATATACAATTCAAAGTTTATATCACCTCATCGTCCGTGATATCAATTGTTCATTTAAACATATAAGACAAACAAGGGAAAGCTAACATTCATTCAGGATTGGGATGGGGACAGCAAGGATTACACCTCATTCACACTTACAAGTCTTCTTTCTTCCTTCAGGATGCAGAACCCAGGTCTACACTCCTTCTTTTCTTCCTTCTTTATCTTCCACGGGAGTATCTGTGGTTCTCTCCTCCTCGGGAACAGTTCAAGGTCCTGCAGCGCTTGTATTAACAGGTAACTCTCCGGAGTTTGCGTAGCTGCATCAGCCGTAGGTTTCACTGTGACAGTCTCAATGATGTTTGTAGGACCCGTGTCAACAATTGGGTCCGGTGATACTAATGGATCTGGGTAAACTATTGGGTCTGGATCCTCCAAAGCAGGGATTTCCTCTTCTTCTAGTGAGTTTAAAGATAGTCTCTGCACTTTTATGCCATAGGGGCCTCTTGCTCCTTGCACTACAATGTAGGAGACCCATTCTCCAACCTGCACTTCCCTGTCCGGGTGTTTCTCTGGAAGGTGCGCTTCCACATCTCGTCGATTAATGAATACATCATGATCTGCTCCGGGCTTTCGAGCAAAGGCATAACCATCCACAGGTTTAATTTTAACAATTTTGCCCTCATGTCTCTGGGATCTGTTAAGGCTTTCATCTCGCCGGGCGACTGTCTTTAAATATTGTGTGCGAGCGATCAATTCCCACTTCTTTACTAGCCTTTCTACCTCTTCCTTTTCCCATCTTCGGATACATCTCCTCAGGTACTCATCTCTTGTAATTACTTCTACGGGGCCTTTGTCACTAGCTGGATCTCCAGGGAAGCCTATTAAATCATCCTCAGTCTCATTTTTCTCCCACCAGCAGCAGAGCTGCTCCCCTCTCACCTAAGTCATCGCAGGTGCTTGTATCAGGGGCTCCGGTAACAGCAGGTATCCCTCTGGCAAGGCTCCTAGTGGGTCCAGCTCTTCTGCAACAGGACGCGGTGTCGCTCTGGGCAAGGACAGGTCAACCAGGGTCGCTGTGCGGCATCTTTCTCCTCTTTCTGTGCGATCACGGGTAGCGCCAACCCATCCGGGTTGCGTCGTCAAAGTATGTTGGTGATGCTGGATATCTATTTGAATCCGGGTCCTGTGCTCTTCTTGGGCCCGGGTCATCTGCAAGGGTAACAGCCGCAGCACACCTCGCCGAGTGTCTCGAATCTCCGGACGCTCTCTGCAGCCTTCTGCCATTCTGCTGTGGTCACACAAGGTCTTTCCCTGTCCGGATTCCTCCACCGGTTCGCTCCGTGGGCCCTCCGGGATCACTTGAGGTCTTCCTACTGCAGCACTCTTCTCGGCGTCCTCTGCTTCCATCCTCGTGTCTCGCAATGGCGACTGCTTCTCTTCCGGTCGTCTGTCCAGCCTCTTCCTGATGACGATTTCCTGTTCATCTCCTGCCAGCTTCTCATTGGTAGGTGTGTCTAGGGGCGGAGGCTCTTCTTTAGGATTGATTGCTGGCACTCCTGGAGTTAATGGGAGCCAGGGCGGGTCCTTCTCTTCGCGCATTGGACCGGGCCGGCCCACAATGGGGGGTTTAGGCACGCCTCGTCTGCACATGGCGTTAGGCTTCTATGGCCACCATTAAGCCCAGATTTTGGCGGGAAAGCCCAGAACACGTTAGTTAGGCACACGAGGTCCAATTCTTTTGGACCAGTACATCCTGTTCGTGACGCCAGGTTATGTCGAGCCCACTGGGACAGGGTACTCGGTGCCGGACCGGGTCTGCTACTGGGGATGTCACGGGTGGTCCTGGTCCAGACCATGTCCCGGGCCTGGCAGTGAAAAGGGGAATTATTTACAGGGGATAATGTCAGTCGTGACGCCACCCACAGTGTGGGGCCAGTAGTGGGGCCACCGCTGCCGCAGAACCTCCGG
>JARQOC010000006.1:265038333-265121878 GCA_033576535.1 Allobates femoralis | reverse complement strand
TGAGTTCATGGCTGTAACGGGGAATGAAGGGTGGTTGGTAGGGAGGGGCGAATCTACTCGCTAGGACTCGTTACTCTGCGAGTAGTAAGGGACTTGCAGGACTCGTTACTCTGCGAGTTTCCCAGCGTTTACTCGCACAGTAACGAGTCCAATGCAAATCAATGGCAATCCTAGTTTTGTCAGAGACTCTGACAAAACTAGGATTGTCATTGTCTTGCATTGGACTCGCTACTGTGCCAGTGATAGCAGGGAAACTCGCAGAGTAAGAGCTGTCTGCTCTGTGCAGCTCCAGGGTCCTAGAGCCCGCCTGCTGCCTGATGTAGCTGAGCTGAGATTGTTCTCAGTCTGCTCATTCCCTGTGCATAGACATCTATATCTATGCACAGGGGATGTAGCAGAGAGGACATCGCGTTTTGGACTACGTCGGACGGAAGAGGATTTTTTTAATTAAAGATGGAGTCCCTAATGGCTTTTTTTTTATTTCTAATAAAAAATTTTCTCTATGTGGTGTTTTTTTTAACCCTTTATTGGAGATTCTTAGTGGCCGGGTCAAACCTGGCCTGACATTAAGAATCCCGGGCTTAATACCAGCTTGTATAACAAAGGTGGTATTAACCCCTTTATTACCCAGCGTGCCACCGCCACCAGGGCCGCTGGAAGAGTGGGGTTCAGCGCCAGAGGATGGCGCTTCAATGAACGCGCCATCTTCTGGGGCGGCTGCGGGCTGCAATTTGCAGCGGGGGGTGCCCAGAAAGCTTGGGCCTCCCTGCGCTGCGGATTCCAGCCCCCAGCTGCTTAGCTGTACCTGGCTAGACATAGAAATTGCGCGGAGCCCCACGCATTTTTTTTTTATTATTTCATGAAATAATAAAAAAAAAAGGGCTCCCATATATTCTTGTGTCTGGCCAGGTACAAATAGGCACCTGGGGGTTGGGGGCAGCCCGTCGCTGCCTGCTGGATCCGGCTGGTTCCAGAAATACGGCGAAGCCCACGTCAAATTTTTTTCTGACAAATCCATAAAACAATGTAAATAAAAGGGACTGCATCTTTATTAACCCCTGGACCATGGGCGAGGGGTTAATAAAGATGCAGTCCCTTTTTTAGGATTGTTTTATTGATTTTTCAGAAAAAAAATGACGTAGGCTTCGCCGTATTTCTGGAACCAGCCGGATCCAGCAGGCAGCGACGGGCTGCCCCCAACCCCCAGGTGCCTATTTGTACCTGGCAGGACACAAGAATATAGGCGAGCCGTCTTTTTTTATTATTTCATGAATTTCATGAAATAATTAAAAAAAAATGCGTGGGGCTCCGCGCAATTTCTATGTCTAGCCAGGTACAGCTAAGCAGCTGGGGGCTGGAATCCACAGCGCAGGGAGGCCCAAGCTTTCTTGGCAACCCCCGCTGCAAATTGCAGCCCGCAGCCGCCCCAGAAGATGGCGCGTTCATTGAAGCGCCATCCACTAGCGCTGAACCACGCTCTTCCAGCGGCCCTGGTGGCAGTGGCACGCTGGGTAATAAAGGGGTTAATACCAGCTTTGTTATACAATCTACAGTCTGTTGCAGCGTAAATTAGGATACGCCAAAAGACATGCTATTGTAGTCAGCGTTTGTGTTCTGACTAGTCCACCTGCAGGGCCTTCATTTCAATACTTAGGGCCTTGCTAAATACCTACTCTTGCCTGCACTAAATTTGCATCTCAGTGCTGCTACTGTCTTGCAGTGTAAAATAGGGTACACCAAAAGCCTTGTGCTGAATACCTACTCTTGTCTGCACTAATTCAGCAACACATTGAAAATGCGCAAGTCCGGTGGCAAGGGACAAGGAACTGGACGTGATGGTGGTGCAAGGAGAGGACGAGCCCGTGTGCAAGCTCGAATTGCTCCACGACAAACGCCCACATCATCTCGCTCGACTTTCTTGTCACAATTTCTAGGTGAACGCAGCAGTACTCCACTATTAAACCTAGACCATTGTCAACAGGTTGTTAGTTGGATAGCGGATAATGCTTCCAGTCAGTTTGGCACCACCACAAATACCCTGTCTTCAACACGGTCAAGTGTCAGTAGCCATGAGAGTGGACTGCACATTCCACACCCTGATCCTCCTTCCTCCCACCATGCCGAGTGCCAGGACTCGGACATAGCTGATCCCACACTTGGACACTCTGAAGAGCTGTTCAGTTATCCATTCGCAGAATCTGGCTTCTCGCCAGCTCCAGTTGAAGTGGGTCATGAGGAGATCGTATGTACCGATGCCCAAATATTTGAGCAGCCACGGTCTCACGAAGGCAAAGGTGGGAACATGTCTCAACAAGAGGTGGACGATGATGAGACACAATTGCCACAAAGTCAGGAGGAGGACCAGGGTGCTGAAGTGGTAGACGACGTGATGGATGATCCAGTAACTCACCCAACCTGGCAGGAGGACATTCAGAGCGAGGACAGCAGTGCACAGGGGGAGTTAGGCATAGCATCACAACAGGCTGGAAGAAGCAGGGTGGTGTCCGCAGGCAGAAGGCAGGCAACCGTTCCCCGGAACAACAACACGAGTGAGGTTGCCAGAACAACTGCTAGGTCTTCCCGAATCTGGCTGTTTTTTAAGGTGTCTGCAGATAATTCAAAACAGGCCATTTGCAACACCTGCCATGCCACCATCAGCAGGGGTAGCAAAACTAGCAGCCTGACCACCACCAGCCAAAACCTTTGGCTTCCCTGCCTAGGGCAATAGTAAAAAAGACCCACTTGCTTCTAATGGCCACATTTTTTAAAAAGGCCCTCATGCACACCTCTATCTAGGGGCATTGAAGTGCCTCCCAATTTTTGGCTTCCCTGCCCTAGGGCAATGCTACAAAACACACACTTCCTTATAATGGGCACCTTATTTAAAGAGGCCTTAATTTACGTCTCTTCCCAGGGACATGGGAGTGCCCGACAATTTAAAAAAAAAAATCTTTCATATAATCCAAAAAAACTAACATACACCAACTCTGTCTCACAAGTGGGTCTGAGCCCTTAATATTTTTTCCATGAAAATCCGTTTTGGTTTCATTTTGTAACGTTTTCTTGACAGTCCGTAAAAGTGGCGTAATAGTCTGACAACATTGTTCACAGCAGTGACCTTGGGGTCTGAAATGCTTCCAGGGGTCTTCCCATGCTGTTCCCATGTCATTTCAGCACTGTTCTGATACTTTTGTGACATTTTTAGGGTTTATCCATGCTGCCGGGGGTCATGGCAGAAAAATACTCGGGTCTCCCATAGGATAACATTGGGCTCGGTGCTCGGGCCGAGTACATGAGTATCTTGGGATGCTCGGCCCGAGCATCGAGCACCCGAGCATTTTGGTACTCGCTCATCACTATTCTTTAATTAAATATTGCTCCAAAAACTATCTTTTTTAGTAACTTACGATCAAGTAGACTCTTCTTTTTAAACATTGACTCAAAGTGATGGTGTTGCTGTCAGAACAACATCATCCTGCTGTGGCTGAGATTATTGCTGTGTCATATATTCTATAATGCCCTCCTTCCTAAAGAGATTTCGGAGGAAAAGGAAGCCATTTGGGAGCTGCAATTGTATTAGTACTATCTGGATGAGTAGTGATAGTGTTTGTGGTTATGGTTCTGTTTATGATAACATCTAGACAACATAACAAAGAAACCATTTATTAATATGAATGGTCAGAGATTTCATCAAATATTAATCAAAGTTTTTTTCACACATAGTTTGTCGACAGCATATGATCCATAGGATACAAGGTGTCCATCTGTATACAAACCCTTCGGCATAAACAGATGAGTGAAATGGGTCTTAGACTGAGCTGACCTCACATGCTCCTCTGATAAATTATCTTTATATGAAAATGATATCTACTTGTCACAATGATTTCCTATACAAATAATTGGTCTTTTTTGGTTGACTTCAGTGTAAACTCCACCAGGACAGACTGTATTGCCCTTTTTGTACAACATGAAAAACAGCTGTTTGACAAATGCCAATTACAGAATGTTAAATTACCAATTCACCTGAGTCCTAAATGATTTGAATTGTAAATTTCTTTGTGACAATATAATAAATCAATTGCAGCTTTTATTTTTTATCTTTCCATTTAATGTGATGTTTTAGCATTTACAAAACCATTATTAAAATCTTTGCTTATTATAACAGCAGGGAATGTTTCATCTGCTATACAATCTGAATAAATAGTTATATAATTAAAAATCTGGATAATAAATACATATACTCAGTTTTTTGGAGCTCTTTGCTAGTGGATTGCATAAAGGTTAAAAAGAACTAGTCAATTCAGCAGAAAACTGAGTCAAATACTAAAGACCAGTTCATCAATTCTCAGAACACTTGTCCAGTGTCCAGGTTATTGGCACCTGGCAGCTAGACAGGAGTGATGATAATCTCTTACATTCCAGCCAGCATCCATGACTCATTTTTTGACCCTCTAGGGTTAGCACGACGTCATCTATGCATCACCTCCCACAGATGATGTCATGCGAGTCATTACAAAGGAAATCCTGCATCAAGGATGCTGGGGGTAACAGATTCATGGCTGCTAGATGACACTGTCTTGAATACAGGACTAATCAATGAACTTATCCTTATTAAATACCTTTTGAAAATCCCTGAGCTTCTCTGACTCTTAGTGCTTTTTGAGATTTTGCGCTGTGATGCTCATTTGCAGAAATATTCAGATTTAGATAGTTTCGGAGCACAGTATGAAAAAATTCTGCTTCCAGAGCAAATAAGCATTTCCTAATAGCCTCATCTAAGGCCGGCTTCATACCATGGTTCATTTGATCCGGGGCTATTGGGTGTGAACTGGACAGCCTCGGATTAGATTTAAAACCCATGGTGTTCTTATGGAGCCGGATGGAGCCGGATGGCAGCTATTTGCCATCCAGTTTCCATCTGTCTGGGAGGATCCGGGAGAATTCAGATTTTTCTCCCAGACATAAAAACGCAGCTTGCAGCGTTTTTGAGTCTGGGGCAAAAATCAGCACAAATCGGATGATCCCAGATCCGGCGCAATCCGGCAACCCCTAACATGGAAGTCTATGGCACCAGATCGCGTTGAATCCTACATAAAATCAGATGCGGATCCCAGACGCCGGCTGCTGAAGTTTAGCAGTGAGTGCTGCTAAACTTCAGCAGCTGGAGAGCTTTCTCCCCTAAGATTTCAGGACAGTGGTTAACTCCCCGCTAGCCGCGATCTTGAAATTTCAGCAGTTGCAGCTGCTCTCTGCCAATTCCGGCAGAAAACAGGATCAGAGGTTATATTTGCCCTCCGGTTCTGTTTGCCCAGGGCAGTCAGGTTCTGTCCGGTGCTTCCTGTAAATCACCGTACAGAACCTGAAACATCAAAAACGTGGTGTGAAGCCGGCCTAAGAACATGCTCTTTTATTCCTCCTCCCAGATGTTACCAATCACCCCTGGCAGGTTATTTAGTTCTCTAGAAGTCTCAGATACTGCTGAACTGAGATTAGCAGCATCTAGGAGGCATGTGTGGATGGAGGAGAATTCTTTTGAGAGTTGACATGTGCATAGTAGTGCAGACTTAATGAGTAATATTGGCCTCAATGAATAAATATGGTGTTTCAATAAGATAGCACTGGAGCTCTCTGTCTGCTCATACACAGCCTCCGGCCCTATTTTTATGATGGCTTGAGGATTGCTCGCAAAGAATGTGAATGTGCCACCCACTGCAAAGATGGTGGTAGCAAAAAAAATTAAATAAAAAAGGTGAGGTAGACAGAAGGGAGGAAAAGAAGAAAAAGACCCTATCCTCCAAGTTCCACCCGAATGCCCAAGGGATTCACAGATGACATCATTATGAAAACTTTACATACAGATCATTCAGCAAACCAAGGATCAGATTTCTTCACCACAGGTATGCATTTAGTCAGCATCACAGCACCATTATGGCAATGGCTGTACTTAATAATGATAAAGCATGCTGACAACTCTCTTTTAGGACCAAGCCACTTTGTAAATTAGTGACCTAGCCTCATTTTTCAAATCTGACCACCATCACTTTATGTGGTAATAACTCTGGAATGCTCCAACATATGTCAGTGAATCTGAGAGTGTTTTTTTTCAAGACATGCTATACTTAATTTTAGTGGCAAATTTTTCTATTTTGAATTTTTTGCAATTAAACCAGATATGTATACTGTATTATACAAAATAGTTAATAAATCGCATTTCCAACATGTCTACTTAACATCACCACAATGTTTGAAACATTATTTGGGAGTTAGGGATAAAAGTCTATCAGCAATTTCTCATTTTTTTCAACAATATTTACAAAACCATTATTAAAGGACCAATTTAATGACACATAGAGATGAAGCTACACTCGTCCTCTAGGTTTACTTACTTTATTTAATCAAACGGACATCAGGTTTTTACAGCGGGGGTTGTGGGTGGGAGGATGGGGGATTCCAAATATGATTGCCGTTTCATGCCGCCTAGTGGTGCTTTAATGGGTTGTTACCAGTTTCGGGCCACTAGGCAGTGTAAAGCGGCCGTTGCATTTGGAATCCCCCATCCTCCCACCCGCAACCCCGCTGTAAAAACCTGATATCCATTTGATTAAATAAAGTAAGTAAACTCAGAGAATGAGTGTGGCTTCAACTCTATGTGTCGTTAAACCGGATGTGACGTTCTTCATACCAGAAGTGTGCACCGCGGTAACTGGGCGGTGGAGAAGAGCAGACGCTGGAGACAAGTCCAAGGCGCCCCACAGGTCGGACGAATGCTGGCGACCCTCCAAGCTGTACTAAAAGGAGTAGATACACTGTGGTAGTGCTGGACAACTTAATAACCATCCTGGGGCAGTCATTGCACTGGTTGCCAATCTGCTATAGAGTACAATATAAAATTATCACTCTCACCCACAAAGCCCTCCACAGTTTTGCTCCGTCATACATCTCCTCCCTCATCTCTGTCTGTAGCCCTACACATGCCCTCCACACCGCAAGTGACCTAAGACTGACATCAGCTACAATCCAAACCTCCCACTCCTGTCTCCAAGACTTCTCACGAGCTGCACCAATTCTCTGGAACGGGTTACCAAAAACAATTCAATTAATTCCCAATACCAATAGTTTTAAGCGAGCCTTAAAAACACATCTCTTTAGACTGGCCTATCACCTCACCTCACTTGTCTAACTATTCCTGTCTTCACCTTTCCAAATCTGGCCTCTCATGTCATCTGTCTGCACCTGCAGACTGTCTGTAAGTCCCCTATGCATAATATGGCACTTTTTCCGTACTTGTACAGATCCTGACCAATGACCGATTCATGCAGCGTTACATGAACCCCCTAATTATTATATCGATGGCTGGACCATGTATGACATCATTTGTTACTGTTAGCTTTTGTGCCTCCCCTATTTTCTCTAGATTGTAAGTTTGCGAGCAGGGATCTCACTTCTCATGATTTTTGAATTTTTGTCACTCTGTATTGTCTCATATTGTCTGTACATGTCCACTCCGAATTGTAAAGTGCTGCATAATATGTTGGCGCTATATAAATAAAATTATTATTATTATTATTATTATAACCATGAGTCATTATTTAAGGACCTCATCACTAGAGATAAGCAAATCTTTTGAAGTTCGAATTTGGTTCAGTTCACTGAACAGGCATATATTTGCCGACTTGTTCGGTGAACAGTTTGCCGAAATTCCAAATCCCATTCAAATTGAAGCGAGGCAAAATCAAGAGCCTAGGAAACACATTCAAAGTAGCCCAAAAGCTGCAAAACACAGCTCAAACCGCTTTACTGTAAGCCCTGATATTTTGGCACAGACTCTATCTTCCTACACTTGTTACTTAGCAAGCATGAGTGCTGCTGTCAAAGTAACCATGATTCCAGGCTCAGTCCTGAACCTCAGACATCCTCATGACTTCACTGTGGTTGTCTCAGATTATACTGCAGGTATCACGCAGCAGGGAATCCTGCTGTGTGACATGAGATAACCACAGTGGCGTCAGCACTCGTAACACTAGCTGTCTTATGAGAGCAGTGATATCGCCTGAGACGTAACAGATACATCCTGCCAGTATCATGACACAGCATGTGTGAGGAGTCGTGATGTCAGGGAATACAGCGCAGTTCAAACTTATGGGATAGCCCTTGTGTGACCAGTCAAGTACGAAGTGCATTTATGTTTGTGATGGCATTCACTACATGTTACACTCTCACGCTTGGCTGCTCTCACAGCATATGGAAGATGATTTCTGTGAATGTGACCCCACCATATTATTGTAAGGTCCTATGCCCACATGCAGATTTTGAGAATCTGCATCAAAATCTGCATGTGTATCCTGAAGCCAGTAAAGTCTGAGAGTTCAGAAGTGCTGTACCAATGTGTTTTTATTTTCTTGCAGATTTGGTTCAGATTTTGGGGCAGAAAAAAGAAAACTGAACCACATGTGCAAGGAAGAGAAAAGCAATGTGGACACAGAACCTGCCATAAACTTTGCTGGCCTCAGGATAGAGATGCAGATTTTGATGCAGATTCTCAAAATCTGTGGTAAAAAAAAGCATCAAACAACACACTATGGTCACAGGGCCTAAGAGGGTCCAGAGAGAGCCTCAGTTATGGTGAAAGGGCTTGAGGATTGCTCTTGCCAGTTGCTACTTCCAGATACTTCTAGGGCAGGGGTGGCATACTGCAGTCCTCAAGGTCTGAAAACAGTGCAAGTTTTCAGGATTTCCTTAGCATTGCACTGGTGCTAATTTCATTACCTGCAGGGATGATGATTCCAGCACCTTATGCAATGCTAAAAAAATCCTGCAAAGTTTTTGTATTACCGGGAATCCTCCGCGCTGACCTCAGGAGACAATTTTGATTTTATTCTTTATTCACCACACATACCAAACAGAAGGAAGCCGACGCGTTTCGTAGCCATATGGCCACTTCATTGTGGCTTTAGTTCTAATGCCCTGATGAAGTGGCCATATGGCTACAAAACGCGTTGGCTTCCTTCTGTTTGGTATTTGTGGTGAATAAAGAATAAAATCAAAATTGTCTCCTGAGGTCAGCGCGGAGGATTCCCGGTAATACAAAAACTTTGCAGTCTTATCCTGGACGGGATCTGCAACGACCTTTTACATTTACAAGATTGGTTGTGAACCCTTCACAACCTGAGTAGGTGAGTGGATTACTGCAATATTAACCCCTGGTATCCACATTTATTGCTCTATTGTGCACACCCCTTCCCTTATATAAAAAAAATCCTGAATATATGCACTTTTTGTGGCCCTTGAGGACTGTACTTGGCCAGCGCTGTTCTTCTGGAGTATGTGTAGTGTCTTGCATCTCCATACCTCAGACCTTGTGGCTTGTTCACCAGCCTCTATAGGGCAGTATCAAAGCACCTGTTTACAGAAAGAGTCCAGCACACAAAGAGTGAAGTAAAAAAAAACGTTAACACAGAATATAAATCTCAAACACAAACATTTGAGTATACTGTATACCGTATATTCATGTAACAGAAGCTCTACAGGGATCAGCACACAGACTCTTAAAGTGGTGGAAAGTACTGATGAGCGACTACCAAAATATTCATAAACGCTATACTTGTAACTAGTACTTTGTAATAATCACGCATTCGTTACGTATAGTGAGTTCAATGTAAGTCAATGGGAAATTAGAGTAATTTTTGGCTGGACCCTATAAAAAGGTCCGGGGGCCTGGAGGAAAATGCTGAAATGGATGGGAAAGTGATGAAACAGAATAGGAAGAGCCTGGAGAATATGCCTGCATGCATTTCTAACTCCCATATGGTTTCTGGTAATAAGTTTGTCACAGTATTATGCTACTTTTCCAAACACACAAGAACAACTTCCAAACCTAACCTAAATTGCATTTTACAGGCCAAAAAAGGTTAGAAACAGTTTTTCCTGCATTATCACTTGTATATAAGGTTTATTTAACCAGAGAAAAAAAAAAATATTACTTTAAGCATTTGTTCACACGTAGTGTTGAGGCTTTCTTTCACCTTTTACATTTGGGAGGGCCCTGACTTATACATTTTATAGTTCCCTCTGTCATGCATCATTTTTAGTTAGCTATTCAACATGAGCTTACAAGGCCAGCTATAATATACCAGTAGGTATGTTGATCTTTGACCTCAGAAGCCTCAGCTGGCACTGTAACATGCATGTTGGAGCGACTGCTGTTACTTATACATTTGGGTGGTCCCTCCCTCACTGAGACTCAGATAGTGTAATACAAATTCCATAGCAGTTTACAATGTGCCCATTGGTGAGTTAGGCTTGACCCTCCCCCTCCTCCACCTCCTCCACCACCATTGTGATACTGCAGCCATAAATTCAAATGTTCAGAGGGCTAGGCAGGAATCTTGAGTTTGCTGATGGCCCAGAGGGGGCATTATAACATGCATTTTAGAGGGACTGCTCTTAGGCTGGCTTCACATTAGCGTTTGTGTCTGCATGCTGATGGCATGCAGACACAAACGCTGTCAAAAGCAGGGACACTTTGATGTGTCCGCAGCGGATAATGTCCGCCTGCGGACACATCACTAGGGAGCCCGGCAGCCAATCGGCGCTGTCCGGGGGCGGGCCGGGGGCGGAGATCAGCGCCGGAGATCTCCGCCCCCCCCGGCCGCCGGTAAGCTCCGGGACATGTCGGCGGGGAGAACAGCTGATGTGAGAGCTGTTTGAATCTTCCCGCGCCGACACTGAGAGGAGATGTCGGCGCGGGAAGATTCAAACAGCTCTCAGATCAGCTGTTCTCCCCGCCGACATCGCTAGGAGATTACAGGCGGCGGGGAGAAGGAGGACAGCAGAGCCTCAGCTGATCTCCCGGTGGCCGTCGGTGAGCTCCTGTGACATCACCGGCGGCCACCGGGAGATTTTTCAATGGGTCCGCAGCGTTCTCCTGCGGTGTCATGCAGAGGACACTGCGGACCCATTGAAGACAATGCATTTTTTGTACGCTTGGGGACGCTTGCTGATTGTCCAAGGTCCCCAAACGCACAAAAAAAACCCAACTGGCTGCGTCCCGGGTGCGGATGCTGGACACCGGAAGCAGCAGATATCGTCCGCATCCGCACCCGAACGCAGCAAACGCAGGCACCATGCGTTCCTATGTTAAACATAGGAACGCAGTGCGCATGCGTTTGACTGCGTATGGGAACGCAGCAATACGCTGCCTTCCCATACGCAAATGTGAAGCCAGCCTTACTTAGACTTACTCCTGGGGGTTGTGTCATAGGTGTAGGAAGATATAATGACAATTGTCTCCATTGACAAACATTATCTACGATAGACTACTGTAGTAGTTGTGGCCCTCATTCAAGTTTTCAGAGGGTCATCAGTCGGTCATCAACAGTCACTGTAGATTTCTATTGAATATGTATGCCCTATCTCAGTCACAATGTGGCACAACCCAGGCATGTTTTTTTGCCAGATAGGATGACTGACAGTAGATTTCGATTGAATATGTATCCCCTATCTAAGGCATCCCGGTTTTCTAACTTGTTCTTTATTCCTAGAATTTTCTGGAGCATTCACCCTTTGACATATCAGTCTTGGCATACCCTTTACTTACCACCAGTACTACTGCAGGTAATTTGTGTTCCCATATCTATACTTTACTTAATTATGCTTTATCCTGACTAAATTGCCCTTAAACTTAACCTTTTCTTTGGACGCCTTCTGTATATTGAGCAATATTCCTCCCCCCTTTTTTTACCACTTGCACTATGAGATAACATTAGTTTACTACACCCGTTTGAACCCACGGCACACGATTTTTACACGTATACACTAAGTGTTACCTTCTATTTAGTCACTACACGTTATAATCACCCGGGTTCACCTCATACACCAACACCGGAACCATTTTATGTGTTACTAATATGATTTCATTTTTGTACTGTAATTCTTATTTTTATTAGTACCCTGAGGAAGGCCTGCTGGCCGAAACGTTGGTATGTGTACTGTGTGGCCAAATAAAGTAACACGATTTTTTGCACCCTATCTACTTGTGGACTTGCATTTATTCCATTTGGTGTGCCCAGTCTATGCCTTAATATCTAGGCTGGACAGACATGAAGCTTGGGTTAGGTGTCCCCTCTATAGCATTAGGAGTTCCCTTGGTAGCACAGAAAAAAGTTGTCTCTCTCCTCATCCTCCTCATTTTCCTCCTCATCACCCAATGTTGCCTCAGAATTTTGTCTGACTCAGCAGTTGTTATGTGTGGTGACTGACTGTCAGTCTGATGGGCATGTTGAAGCTGGTATTCAGCTACTGCCCTCTGCTGCTCACTAATCGTCACCACCATATGACAGGTTGAGTTCCACTATGTAGGCAGGTTGCAAATGAATCAGTGAGTTGGCAAATTCAAGCAGAAAAAACAGCAGAGGAACCGCAGAAATGGGCACTAATACGGAGCATCTTCTCAAGTAGGTACGGCAAGCCAGTGTAAGTTTTCAGAAATCTCTGAACAATTAGGTTCAGCTCGTGAGCCATGCATGATACATGTACCAGTTTGCCAACCTTTAAACCCACCACAAGGTTCCGACCATTATTGCAGACAACCAGACCGGGTTGGAGGTGCTGCAGGGAGAGCCACTGATCGGTCTGTTGTTTTAAAGCTTGCCACATAGGGATGGGCGAATCTACTCGCTAGGACTCGTTACTCGGCGAGTTTCCCAGCATTTACTCGCACGAGTCCAATGCAAATCAATGGCAAACGCTGACAAAACTAGGATTGCCATTGTCTTGCATTAGACTCGGCTACTGTGCCAGTGATAGCAGGAAAACTCGCAAAGTAACTGCTGTTACATTGCGAGCCGAGTCCAGCTGTCTTCTCTGTGCAGCTCCAGGGTCCTAGAGCCCACCTGCTCACAGACATGATGTAGCAGAGCTGAGATTGTTCTCAGTCTGCTCATTCCCTGTGCATAGACATCTATATCTATGCACAGGGGATGTAGCAGAGAGGACATCGCGTTTTGGACTGCGTCGGACAGAAGAGGATTTTTTTAATTAAAGATGGAGTCCCTAATGGCTTTTTTTTTTTATTTCAAATAAAAAAATTTCTCTGTGTTGTGTTTTTTTAACCCTTTATTGGAGATTCTTAGTGGCTGGGTCAAACGTGGCCTGACATTAAGAATCTCGGGCTTAATACCAGCTTGTATAACAAAGCTGGTATTAACCCCTTTATTACCCAGCGTGCCACCGCATCCAGGGCCGCTGGAAGAGCGGGGTTCAGCGCCAGAGGATGGCGCTTCAATGAACGCGCCATCTTCTGGGGCGGCTGCGGGCTGCAATTTGCAGCGGGGGGTGCCCAGAAAGCTTGGGCATCCCTGCGCTGCGGATTCCAGCCCCCAGCTGCATAGCTGTACCTGGCTAGACATAGAAATTGCACGGAGCCCCACGCATTTTTTTTTATTATTTCATGAATTTCAGAGTCAAAGTCTCAGAGTCAGAGTCTCAGAGTCTCAGAGTCTCAGAGTCAGAGTCAGAGTCTCAGAGTCAGACTCAGAGTCTCAGAGTCAGAGTCTGAGTCAGAGTCAGAGTCTCAGAGTCAGACTCAGAGTCTCAGAGTCTCAGTCAGAGTCAGAGTCTCAGAGTCAGAGTCTCAGAGTCTCAGAGTCAGAGTCTCAGAGTCAGAGTCTCAGAGTCAGAGTCAGAGTCTCAGAGTCAGAGTCAGAGTCTCAGAGTCAGAGTCTCAGAGTCAGAGTCAGAGTCTCAGAGTCAGAGTCTCAGAGTCAGAGTCTCAGAGTCAGAGTCTCAGAGTCACAGTCAGAGTCTCAGAGTCAGAGTCTCAGAGTCACAGTCAGAGTCTCAGAGTCAGAGTCTCAGAGTCAGAGTCTCAGAGTCAGAGTCAGACTCAGAGTCTCAGAGTCTCAGAGTCAGAGTCTCAGAGTCTCAGAGTCAGAGTCAGAGTCTCAGAGTCAGAGTCAGACTCAGAGTCTCAGAGTCTCAGAGTCAGAGTCTCAGAGTCTCAGAGTCTCAGAGTCAGAGTCTCAGAGTCAGAGTCAGAGTCTCAGAGTCAGAGTCTCAGAGTCAGAGTCAGAGTCTCAGAGTCAGAGTCTCAGAGTCAGAGTCTCAGAGTCAGAGTCTCAGAGTCAGAGTCTTAGTCTCAGAGTCAGAGTCTCAGAGTCAGAATCTCAGAGTCAGAATCTCAGAGTCAGAGTCTCAGAGTCAGAGTCTCAGAGTCAGAGTCAGAGTCTCTGAGTCAGAGTCAGAGTCAGAGTCTCAGAGTCAGAATCTCAGAGTCAGAGTCTCAGAGTCAGAGTCAGAGTCTCAGAGTCAGAGTCTCAGAGTCAGAGTCTCAGAGTCAGAGTCTCAGAGTCAGAGTCTCAGAGTCAGAATCTCAGAATTTCATGAAATAATTAAAAAAAAAATGCGTGGGGCTCCGCGCAATTTCTATGTCTAGCCAGGTACAGCTAAGCAGCTGGGGGCTGGAATCCGCAGCGCAGGGATGCCCAAGCTTTCTGGGCACCCCCCGCTGCAAATTGCAGCCCGCAGCCGCCCCAGAAGATGGCGCGTTCATTGAAGCGCCATCCTCTGGCGCTGAACCCCGCTCTTCCAGCGGCCCTGGTGGCGGTGGCACGCTGGGTAATAAAGAGGTTAGGGCCAGCTTTGTATTATCAGCTGGCCCTAAGCCCGAAATTTATGGTGGTCACGCCAATATTAGACATGACCGCCATGAATTTCTATTAAATTGTTTTAAAAAAAACACAACACAGAGAAAATTTTTTATTAGAAATAAAAAAAAAAGCCATTAGGGACTCCATCTTTAATTAAAAAAATCCTCTTCCGTCCGACGCAGTCCAAAACGCGATGTCCTCTCTGCTCATCCCTGTGCATAGATATAGATGTCTATGCACAGGGAATGAGCAGACTGAGAACAATCTCAGCTCTGCTACATCATATCTGTGCACAGACATTCATGTCTGTACACAGGGAATGAGCAGACTGAGAACAATCTCAGCTCTGCTACATCAGGCAGCAGGCAGGCTCTAGGACCCTGGAGCTGCGGCAGCCAGCACACAGAGCAGACAGGACTCTTATCTGTGCGAGTTTCCCAGCGATTACTGTGTTGCAAAGTAAACGAGTCCAATGCAAATCAATGGCAGAGACTCTGACAAACTAGGATTGCTTCAGGCTGAAGCTTCCGAGACACATCTGTGATTTGTAAATCGCACACTACTCGCTATTACTCGCTTCCCCATTCATTAACATTGGACTCGCTAGACTCTCAACGAGTAGCGAGTCCTGGGCTCGGACTCGCTAGAGTCAAGCGATTCCGAGTAATTTAGGATTCGCTCATCACTATTGCCACAGCTCAGCGTGAGCATGATTCAGATTATTAAACACATGCTTGTGTAATGCAGGGATGGCACATTGGGCAAAATAGTGGCAGCTGGGAACACTGTATCATGGGGCAGCCAAGCCAAGAGATCACGGAATGACTGTGTTCCTACATGCAGGGGTGGATTAAGGGTAGCCAGAGCCCGGGGCAGTTCAGACTCTGTGGGCCCCCCAGTCATGTGACGGGAGTCATCATACACCTGAAATAGATTATTCCAGAAAACGAGTAGCTGAGTGAAACTATAACCTGTCAAACATCCATTATCTAGTCAGTGCACACGCTGTGAGAATTCAGAAGTCTGCAGTGACAGTGTGACTGCAGAGTTTCATCACAAACTTTTACATTTCCTTTAATGCTCCTAACAAATAAAGATGTAGTAACTTAAATTGTCAGATGGAGCAACACTTTATTCACATAGCCATATGTCACATAACCTTACATGTTATGGATCAGAATCGATAACTTCACAAGAATACGTCACCAGAACTACCGGCAGTACCAACATTTGAAACAAAAACCCTCATCAGTACCACTACCCTCATCAGTACAGAAGTACATAATCAGGAACACCAACAGTACATAAATACACCATCCCAACATACAGAAATACATCACAAGAACCACCAGCTGCACACACATACATAACTACAGCAACCAGTAGTTGAATACATCACCAGGGCCACCATTAGTACATGATTAAATCAACAGGACCATCAATAGTACATAAATAAACCATCGAAACCACCATCAGTACGTGACTAAATCACCAGGGTCACCATTTTTATATGAATTTGATCACCAAATTATAACGTCAGGTCAGCCCCTTATACAGTTGTATTGCATGAAGTTCCAACTGCCAGTATGTGCTTATAACAATGATAAGAAGATACTGGGAGTTGTTGTCATCATCGATCATCAGACTGTGGATCACAGAGGAACCACAGCACTGATGAGACGCAGGCAGGATCACAAAGAAACATTTACATCCAGGTACCTTATATGTGAGATCTTCTCTGATTAGAGTCATGATATTTTTCTTTCTTCATCTTGTCCAGACACCGTGGTGACTTTTCACATCCACAGTTCGTCTCTGCAGATTTCTATCTTCTCCGGTCTTCTGCAGCACATCCCGGCATGATGCCATTAAAAAATAGAAATGATTATAATGCTCCAGAATAATTGCTCCTCTTCATTGTTCCCTGCACAAAATATGATTTACACACTGTCCCTCTTATGGGACATGCTCTCCACACTCCAATACTGAGCCCCTTCTTCACACTGTCCTCTCACACTGTGCTCCCCCCTATACTGCCCAGTCTCTATATAATGCCCCCTCATCACACTCTCCCTCCCCAGTAAATTGTCCTTTGCTTGCTGTGCCATCAAACTGCCCCCACCACCCCCATGCAGCCCGCTCTCTCTTCTACCCCCATACTGTCTCCTCACTTATTTGCCTGGTCACTCTTCTTACTATCTCCACATATGCTGTCAGTGCTCCATGCCACCCCCAAGATATGACCCTTACATTCACTCATTTTATAAAAAATACATACACATATACATACACAGATATGCACGCACACATTACACAGAACTGTACACATACAGTACAAAGACATAAAGACAAAGAGAGACAAACACACATACAGGCATGCACATACACACACATAACCAAGAAAGAAAAAAAGACAGTATTTAAAGAGATGTGCACACCAGAAAATAGAGTAGGTATCAAAAAAAAAAATTAATTAATTTTTATACTAAAGGAACATATAAAAACATATGATCACACTACCTATATGGGCAATTTCAGAAACAGAGCCCTGTTAGCATAAATATACAGTATTAGTACAATACAATAAACCAGCAGCACTGATAGGTGCCAGAGCAGTTAGTGCTCATACAATTCTATGGTGAAGACCTGTAAATACTGGACTAGATTCCAGAACTCAGATCAGCTATGGGGATCTCCCCCTGCTCATTTATTGTTTTTTTGGTCATTTATATAGTCCTGTATTTATCAGTCTTGATCTTCCATAGAATTCTATGAGCACTGACTGCTCTGGCACCTATCGGTGCTGCTGTAACCATGAACGTGTGCGTACACACATAACCATGCACATGTAGCTATGAACACACAGCCATGCAGATGCACACACGCACACACACATATATACACACACACATATACACAGCAATCAACATGCAGCCATGCCACACACATAGGTAGACATCACAAAGCACCCACTGACCTTGTGGAGACCAGTGGAGGATAACACTACAGGCACCAGTTGAAGCACTCAAACACAGTGAAACCCAAGATGCATTGCTCCCTAGAATTTGAATATGCAGATGAAGTCCATGGAGCCTCGGTTAAGAGTCTACAACATGGACACCAGCCAGTTATCCCACCAGGGAAGGACCTAGCCCAGGGTATTAGTAGTCCTTAAGTCACTATCCAACCCATGCGAGCATGAAGATATGGCCAGGGGTTTACCATGGACTAGGTATCCAACCAAAGACAGCTGTTTCGGGGTTGTTGTCCCTCATCAGTGTGGTGCAGGATTCTGGCAGGGTGGGAGCAATGCTTGACACATAGGTAGCCATACACACATAAAAATTGGGGCTAGAAAAGCACCACACATCGCTCACCTTTCCCCTGGGTGTGTCTGCCATTAAGCTCCACTGTAGTAGGGGGGCCGTCCGCTGGCAGTGATGGGGCCGGCCCAGCACACACAGAGTTATTACCTCAGTGAGGTCCAGCTGCAGGCAGCCTCAGCCTCACAGAGGCCAAGCTGCAGGCAGCCTCAGTCTCACAGAGGCCAAGCTGCAGGCAGCCTCAGCCTCACAGAGGACAAGCTGCAGGCAGCCTCAGCCTCACAGAGGCCCAGCTGGAGGCAGCCTCAGTCTCACAGAGGCCCAGCTGGAGGCAGCCTCAGCCTCACAGAGGCCAAGCTGCAGGCAGCTTCAGCCTCACAGAGGCCCAGCTGCAGGCAGCCTCAGCCTCACAGAGGCCCAGCTGGAGGCAGCCTCAGCCTCACAGAGGCCAAGCTGCAGGCAGCCTCAGCCTCACAAAGGTCCAGCTGCAGGCAGCCTCAGCCTCACAGAGGTCCAGCTGCAGGCAGCCTCAGCCTCACAGAGGCCCAGCTGCAGGCAGCCTCAGCCTCACAGAGGCCCAGCTGCAGGCAGCCTCAGCCTCACAGAGGTCCAGCTGCAGGCAGCCTCAGCCTCACAGAGGCCCAGCTGCAGGCAGCCTCAGCCTCACAGAGGTCCAGCTGCAGGCAGCCTCAGCCTCACAGAGGCCCAGCTGGAGGCAGCCTCAGCCTCACAGAGGCCCAGCTGCAGGCAGCCTCAGCCTCACAGAGGCCCAGCTGCAGGCAGCCTCAGCCTCACAGAGGTCCAGCTGCAGGCAGCCTCAGCCTCACAGAGGTCCAGATGCAGGCAGCCTCAGCCTCACAGAGGTCCAGCTGGAGGCAGCCTCAGCCTCACAGAGGTCCAGCTGCAGGCAGTCTCAGCCTCACAGAGGTCCAGCTGCAGGCAGTCTCAGCCTCACAGAGGTCCAGCTGGAGACAGCCTCAGCCTCACAGAGGTCCAGCTGCAGGCAACCTCAGCCTCACAGAGGTCCAGCTGGAGGCAGCCTCAGCCTCACAGAGGCCCAGCTGCAGGCAGCCTCAGCCTCACAGAGGTCCAGCTGCAGGCAGCCTCAGCCTCACAGAGGTCCAGCTGCAGGCAGCCTCAGCCTCACAGAGGCCCAGCTGCAGGCAGCCTCAGCCTCACAGAGGTCCAGCTGCAGGCAGCCTCAGCCTCACAGAGGCCCAGCTGCAGGCAGCCTCAGCCTCACAGAGGTCCAGCTGCAGGCAGCCTCAGCCTCACAGAGGCCCAGCTGCAGGCAGCCTCAGCCTCACAGAGGTCCAGCTGCAGGCAGCCTCAGCCTCACAGAGGCCCAGCTGGAGGCAGCCTCAGCCTCACAGAGGCCCAGCTGCAGGCAGCCTCAGCCTCACAGAGGCCCAGCTGCAGGCAGCCTCAGCCTCACAGAGGTCCAGCTGCAGGCAGCCTCAGCCTCACAGAGGTCCAGATGCAGGCAGCCTCAGCCTCACAGAGGTCCAGCTGGAGGCAGCCTCAGCCTCAGAGGTCCAGCTGCAGGCAGTCTCAGCCTCACAGAGGTCCAGCTGCAGGCAACCTCAGCCTCACAGAGGTCCAGCTGGAGACAGCCTCAGCCTCACAGAGGTCCAGCTGCAGGCAACCTCAGCCTCACAGAGGTCCAGCTGGAGGCAGCCTCAGCCTCACAGAGGCCCAGCTGCAGGCAGCCTCAGCCTCACAGAGGTCCAGCTGCAGGCAGCCTCAGCCTCACAGAGGTCCAGCTGCAGGCAGCCTCAGCCTCACAGAGGCCCAGCTGCAGGCAGCCTCAGCCTCACAGAGGCCCAGCTGCAGGCAGCCTCAGCCTCACAGAGGTCCAGCTGCAGGCAGCCTCAGCCTCACAGAGGCCCAGCTGCAGGCAGCCTCAGTCTCACAGAGGCCCAGCTGGAGGCAGCCTCAGCCTCACAGAGGCCCAGCTGAAGGCAGCCTCAGCCTCACAGAGGCCCAGCTGGAGGCAGCCTCAGCCTCACAGAGGCCCAGCTGGAGGCAGCCTCAGCCTCACAGAGGCCCAGCTAGAGGCAGCCTCACAGATCCTTTGCTGGGTATTTTGGCCCTATGTGATCTCTCTAGGGACCACACTGATGCACACACACAGGGGGGAGGGGATGTTTGGACACACTTGTCACAGGCTGCTGTTTAGGTCTCACATAGGAGGTGCCCTGCTCAGCACTCACCGTTAGATGCAGTCAGGCAGAGCTTGTTCTGTCACTTCTACATACTGCAGTCTGGGATTCAGGCCTGAATCCAGTGGCGATAGGCAGGGTGAGGAGAGCAGCTCTGAGCAGGCCAGGCCGGCTGACTGAGCAGCTCCTCTGTGACAGAGTGGTGGGCAGGCCTTGTGTCTCCACCTGCATCCGCGGTCTTTTTGAACGTCCTCCTGCACGTCATGACGTGCAGGAGGAAGAAGGGGGGGCGTGGCATCTATGGCGTCTATGGCATCTATGGCGGCGGTGGTGGCCTCAGAGCAAATTTAACAGCAGCAGTGCGCCGGTGCCTAAAGACAGTGGCGGATCATAATGGGGGCAGTTTACCCTGGGCACTTGGGCCCTATCTGAGCATTCGACCCGGGGCTACTGCCCATATTGACCTCATTATAATCCGCCACTGCCCACATGCCTAAATGGCAACATCTCCACAGCTAGCAATTTGGCAACGTGACAGTTTAGTAATTGTGCCTGTGGGTGCGTGACTGGGTATTTACTCTTTCTTTTCAAACTCTCAGGCATGGACAATTGGACGCTTTGCTGGAACAAGGAAGTGGATGTGGTTGATGTGTGGCACCCCTACAGGGAATTGCCACAGGACCCACCGGTGCAAGGAGGGATTTACACCTTGGTACACACAGCACACAACACCTTCCACCCCAGACCTGAAGGGGGAGCTCTACTGACTGCCTTAAGCCAGATCCCTGATACAAGATCCAGGCCTGAGGGGAGGAGTCAGTTAGTTAGATGAGAGAGCAGGAGTGAAGGAGCTGGATGCTGGGATAAAGCCAGGGCCAGGACCAGGGAACACTGATCCAGCTGTGCTGCACCCTAGGGAGAGTGTCGGATGCCAGTGGAGGAAATAGGGAATTAAAGAAGGGAACAGATCAAGCTTCCCTTTAGCTCACCCGGACACTGGAGTCCGACACTGCTACGCATTCCTGCAACAGGAAAAGCATGGAAGGACCAGGAGGACTTAACCAGCTGATGAACAAAGTAAGAAACACTCGAAACTGACCAAGTGCAGGACCAGGGGTCAAAGGAAGAAAAGGGACCCCACAGAAGAACCTCATTGTCAGTTATAGAGCAAAGCCCTGGGAGGGAAGAAGGAGTGGTGAGTTCAGTTACAGGCAGAACTTACCCCAAAACCACAGTACACAGTGACAGAGGAGGTCTCACAACTCTCCAAGGTGAAAGTCCCAAAATGCACCGAGGACCTGGTTACTTTTCTGGACTGTACCTGTTACCCGTCATCAGTAAAAATAACCAAAACAAAGACTACTGTGTGTGTGTGTGTGCCTGCGTAACCGCCGCTACCCACAGCTTTGACTGCAGAGACTCTACTACGACTCCCCTCATCCATCCCCGCTGTCCTGAGGTAAAGCTCCACCTGTGGGGAGCTGTACTACACTGAGCTGCACCTCCGTCACCTCAGCGGCTGGCCGCAGCGCTGGTATACACTTTACCAGGTACTTATGGTGGCATCACATAACCAATCCCCTTCACCACCATCATCCCCAACCATCCCCGCCATTGAGGGTGCAGGGCACGGGATCGGGGACTGACCAGCCGTGATCCCCCATCCAAGTTGACATCAGCCCCGGTATCCAAGTACCCCCTACCCTGTCGACCGCCTCAGATGTTTGTTGAGTGTGAGCAAACGCAGCCTGTGGGCATGAGGTATGACAGCCTGCTTCCTGAGCATCAGATTCTGAAGGACATAGTCCAGGCGACATGGCAGTAGTTTGACTGCAGACACAGATTTTGTACTCTGGTGTTCCGCAGACCTACTGGGGTGCTTGGTTGTCATGTGGCTTTGCATATTGGTGGTGCTCATGTTGCCTTTGCCCTGGCCTCTGTTCAGTTTGGTATGGCAGGTGCAACAGACTACAATGCTTTTCTCTGAAGGATTTTCAGAAAAAACCGCCACATTGCCCTATCTTGGCGCACAGCGGGAATGCTCTTGGGATCAGTAACAATATCCATAATATGGTGTTAAATGAGTGTGAACAGACCTATAAGAACATGTGTATGAAGTAAATAATTGATTGCCATATGCTATTTTTATATGAATTGGTATCGCATAACTGTTGAAGAGATCTCCTCACGCAGTGCTGACCCGCTGTAAAAATATAGATTTGCTTTCCCCCAAAAGAAAAATAATTTAAAAAATAGAATAATTAAAAAAATTGAAACAAATTCCCCCCAAAATATTAAGCACTTTTAAACATATGTAATAAGGACATTATGAGCTTCTTGGACTTCACAGCTGCTGCTACATCGGGCAATGTTTCTAAAATTCACACCCTGCAGGTGTCAAAATACCTGCAAACTCCAGGAACCATAAAAAAATTTATTCAAAGCTCAAAAAAATTCTATAGCTTGATACAAACCGGTAGCGTGATGGCAGGAACGCTCCTAACCGTAAAGTTTCGTGTTGTTCAAGGCTATCTGGTCTTCTGGTGAGCGCTTTGGTACCAAAAAAACAGGGAAAGTTTTAGGGCCACTTTAAATTTCAAACTTTTTTATGAAAAAAAAGATGTGTTGTATAATTTCTCTTGAGAATGCCGATACCTCATATGTGGTGGAACACTACTTTTTGGGTGCACGGCTAGGCTCAAAAGGAAGGAGCACAATTTGACTTTTGGAGCAGAAAATTTGCTGAAATAAATATCGGATGCAATGTCGCTTTGCCATTCTGCATGAGTGACCCCGTTTTAAAAGCTACACCTTTCAAGGGATTTCCCCATTTGTGTTTAACATAATTATATAATATTGGGCAGGAAAAATTAAATATTACTTTTTTAAGCATTAATGATGCTAAAGGCGCACATTTTTTATTTTCTCAAAGATAACAGGAGAAAATTTGTTATGCAATTTCTCCTGAGTATGTCATTACTACATACAGTTGTGGCCAAAAGTATTGACACCCCTGCAATTTATGTCAGATAACACTAAGTTGTTTCCTGAAAATGATTGCAATCACAAATTCTTTGGTATTATCTTCATTTAATTTGTCTTCAATGAAAAAACACAAAAAGAATTGTCCTAAAGCCAAATTGGATCTAATTCCACACCAGACATAAAAAAGGGGGTGGACAAAAGTATTGGCACTGTTAGAAAAATCATGTGATGCTTCTCTAATTTGTGTAATTAACAGCACCTGTAACTTACCTGTGGAACCTAACAGGTGTTGGCAATAACTAAATCACACTTGCAGCCAGTTGACATGGATTAAAGTTGGCTCAACCTCTGTCCTGTGTCCATGTGTGTACCACATTGAGCATGGAGAAAAGAAAGAAGACCAAAGAACTCTCTGAGGACTTGAGAAACCAAATTGTGAGGAAGCATGAGCAATCTCACGGCTACAAGTCAATCTCCAAAGACCTGAATGTTCCTGTGTCTACTGTGCGCAGTGTTATCAAGAAGCTTAAAGCCCATGGCACTGTGGTTAACCTCCCTAGATGTGGACGGAACAGAATAAGTGACGAGAGATTTCAACGCAAGATTGTGCGGATGGTGGTTAAAGAACCTCGACTAACATCCAAACAAGTTCAAGCTGCCATGCAGTCCGAGGGTACAACAGTGTCAACCCGTACTATCCATCGGTGTCTGAATGAAAAGGGACTGTATGGTAGGATACCCAGGAAGACCCAACTTCTTACCCCGAGACATAAAAAAGCCAGGCTGGAGTTTGCCAAAACTTACCTGAGAAAGCCTACAACGTTTTGGAAGAATGTTCTCTGGTCAGATGAGACAAAAGTAGAGCTTTTTGGGCAAAGGCATCAACATAGATTTTATAGGAGAAAAAAAGATGCATTCAAAGAAAAGAACACGGTCCCTACAGTCAAACATGGCGGAGGTTCCCTGATGTTTTGGGGTTGCTTTGCTGCCTCTGGCACTGGACTGCTTGACCGTGTGCATGGCATTATGAAGTCTGAAGACTACCAACAAATTTTGCAGCATAATGTAGAGCCCAGTGTGAGAAAGCTGGGTCTCCCTCAGAGGTCATGGGTCTTCCAGCAGGACAATGACCCAAAACACACTTCAAAGAGCACTAGAAAATGGTTTGAGAGAAAGCACTGGAGACTTCTAAGGTGGCCAGCAATGAGTCCAGACCTGAATCCCATAGAACGCCTGTGGAGAGATCTAAAAATGGCAGTTTGGAGAAGGCACCCTTCAAATATCAGGGACCTGGAGCAGTTTGCCAAAGAAGAATGGTCTAAAATTCCAGCAGAGCATTGTAAGAAACTCATTGATGGTTATCGGAAGCGGTTGATGGCAGTTATTTTGGCTATAAGATGTGCAACCAATTATTAGGCTGAGGGTGCCAATACTTTTGTCTGGCCCATTTTTGGAGTTTTGTGTGAAATGATCAATGTTTTGCTTTTTGCTTCATTCTCTTTTGTGTTTTTCATTTAAGACAAATTAAATGAAGATAATAATACCAAAGAATTTGTGATTGCAATCATTTTCTGGAAGAAACTGAGTATTATCTGACAGAATTGCAGGGGTGTCAATACTTTTGGCCACAACTGTATGAGCTCAGAAACTTCTTTTCAGGTCCAATGCAAAACTCAGAAGTGTAAGAGTGCAATATAAGAATGCAGATTTGCCTTGAATGGTTTGCGGAGCCATGTCACATTAGCAGAGCTTCTGAGCTGTCAGGACAGCAAAACAAAGTGAGCCCCATTTAAAAATTTATAATTCTTAATTAATGAAATCATCTAGGGGTGCAGTGAAGAGATTGACACCACATATGCTCAACAAAGATTTTTACCATTTGGAGGTTAAGAAAAAATACATTTTTACCACTAAATTCTTGTTTTAGGTACATAATTTACATTTTCACGAGAAAAAAAGATAAAAATCTCTGCATAATTGCTACACAAGTTCTCCTGAATGTGACAATGCCCCATGTGCAGCTTCACTGCACAGTTTAGCCACACAGCGAGACTCAGGAGGGAAGGAGCTCTATTTGACTATTGGAGCACAGAGTTCACTATAAGGGTGTGTGCCCACATAGTGGTTTAGTGTCAGTTTAGCAGCGAAAACCGCCGGCGGTTTAGCATAGGTTTTATTTAAATTTATGTAAATCATTAGCAGCTTTAGGACTTACAAGTAACCTTATGTAATTTAGAAAACGCTGTGCACACATAGTGGGTTTATGTGAGCAGATCTGCCAGCGGTTGGGCGGTTTCCCAGTGGTTTAGCAGCATACAGCATGTCAATTCTTCTCAGCGGTTTTTGAGCGTTTCCATGGACAAAATCCTCCATAGAAAACCGCTGGAAAAACCGCTGGAAAAACCGACTGTAAAACGCTGTGCACACGCTGAAAAAAACGCTGGGAAACCGCTGAGAAACCGCTGGAAAACCACTGGTGACTTCTGAGCTCAGGAGTCTAGGCTCCTTGAATTTTCCAGTGGTTTACTGACGATTTGAACGTCACTAAACCACTATAGTTTGCAGACTCCATATGCACAGCTCCTAAATGCCAGAAGAGCAGAAAGCTCCCTCAAGTCACCCTATTCTGGAAATTACATCCCTCTAGCAATTCATCTACAGGTGTAATGATGATTTTAACTCCATGGCTGTTTTCCAGAAACAAGGAAAAATGGATATTGCAGATTAAAAATGGAAATCTGCCCTTTTAGTGCTCAAACATTGTGTCCAGCTTGAGCTTCTTGAGATCTGTACCCTGCAAATTAAGTGAACTCTTCTCACTACAGAAATGACAAACACATAAAGAAATTTAGGCACACTGTAGGTGATCAAAAGGGAGGGGCGCATTTGGATTTGGGAACGTATATTGCAGTGCAGTTCTTTTAGGGGGGAAGTCACAGTACTTTTCCAGAGCCTTTTTGATACCAGTATTGTGGATGTCTCCTATATTTCTGTTAAAAGATGATGAATCTAAGTGAGGGCTTCTTTTTTTGTGGTTTGGAGCTTTTATTGGTGACATTTTGAGGTACAGAAAATGTTGGATTAGTTCAAATTTATCCTGTGCTGAATGCTTACTTTGGGATTTTCATCAAAATATACAAAATATGTAATTGTGATGAAATCCTTGGTGGATCGATTTACTAATGAGGCAGTAGAGATACTGTGGACTCTATGTGACTTCAGTTCATTATTATCTTGATATTAAGATGTTCACAAAAGAGGTGATCAACCATTGTTTTTTGCACACACTTAACAAAACTGTCACTACCTGATCATAGGCCAGATAGAGTCCAAAGTATTTTCATTTGTCTTATTTTAAGAAACATTCCATTTGAGGTTCCACCTGAGTCACATATTGCACAAAATTTACAAGGGGACTCTAAGGCTGAAGGCACACTGTCTGATTGCCACGTTCGAGTGTCATGCGAGGGAAACTCGCATTGCACTCGCACCAGTATTATTAAATGATACTGGTCCCATTAGTGCAAGTTCGTCACATTACACTCACAATACTAGGGAAATGCGTGTTGAATTGCAGCAAGTTGCAATTTCCCCGCACGAGTGGACAATTAAAGTCTATGGGTGCGAGAAAGTCTCGCACCCATGCAGCACACTGTGCGATAGTCGCACGTGTGTGCAGTAAAAATCGCTTCAAACTCTGCAGCTGTCAAAGCCGCATAGTTTGAATTTGCCGGTTTCCCGATACAGAAAGCACTTTATCTGTCATTGCTGTCACAGCAGCGGTGACAGATGAATATTTATGATGGGCGAGTCCTAAATTACTCGGAATCGCTTGACTCTAGCGAGTCCGAGCCCAGGACTCGCTACTCGTTGCGAGTCTAGCGAGTCTAATGTTAATGAATGGGGAAGCGAGTAATAGTGAGTAATGTGCGATTTACAAATCGCAGATGTGTCTCGGAAGCTTTGTCGGAACATAACAGATTCTGTATGGGTGGAGGCACACTGTCGCACACATACAGTTACAATAATGTTTCATTGCTGTGACAGCAGCAGTGAAGCAGTATTGTATGTATAATTTATTATTTTTTGCAAAGTTACACCTATCAGCTTGATTTGACATGTTTTTACCATGTCGGCTGTGCAGGACTGCATTCTGCACTGTGCTACCGGGGGGTTTTAACCGGTGAATAAGGGGTTAATCAGACGCTGGTGTCATGACACCATCTGTCCAGGGGTTGTCCTCCCCCCCTGGATACATGGTGACATGACATCATGTGTCTGATTGGGTTAATTTTTCTGTAAACCAGGTTCAATTGTATGTCGGCTTTAGAGAAGTGACAGAATAAGCCGGTGATTTTTGAATGGAAGCTTCAGCACCATGGACAGCTCCTCACAAATCACGGCTTATTCTGTCACTTCTATAAAGCCGACATACAATTGAACCTGGTTTACAGAAAAATTAACCCATTCAGACACATGATGTCATGTCACCATGTATCCGGGGGAGAGGACAACCCCTGGACAGATGGTGTCATGACACCAGCGTCTGATTAACCCCTTATTCACCGGGTTAAACCCCCCCCCATAGCACAGTGCAGAATGCAGTCCTGCACAGCCGACATGGTAAAAACATGTCAAATCAAGCTGATAGGTGTAACTTTGCAAAAAATAATAAATTATACATACAATACTGCTTCACTGCTGCTGTCACAGCAATGAAACATTATTGTAACTGTATGGGGACTGCGGAGGGCCAGTGATTTTGACAGCACTGGGCTGTCACTCTCGCACAGTGTGCTGTATGGGTGCGAGCTAGACTCACACTCATATACTTTTAATGGCCCTTCGCACTAGGTGTTCTGTTCCCACTTAAAGGCGATAAAGGCAGTTTGGTTGTATAATGGGGTGAGAGTTCTTTCTTACCTTTGTAATTCCAGTAAGAGGGGCAGACAGGACCCGGAGCAGCGTCTCAGATAAGCGTACACACGTTAGGATGAAAACAATGCTGGTTTATTCCGTAGATGAATGATCCAAAACATGGCATTGAGATCTTGTATGAAGCTTGTCTCTGCAGTCGCTACTTGTGGGTCAAAAACTTTGCTTCTCCAGCTCTATGAGGATGGAACTCTCTCCAGTAGAAAATGTCTCCTAATGACTGGGCAAAACAGGAAGAGACCAACAGTACGTGCAGGAGCCACACCCCCATAGGCTGGACAAGGAAAGGCAGAAAGAATTGAAAGGTCTGGCCAGCAGGTGGCAACAGAGACAAGCATCAGATTTAATCAGATTAAACTATAAAACAGGATTGAAACAGCACACTAGGCAATCGCAGTGCAATCGCAGCTTGCTGCGATTGCACTCAGATTGCTCTCGCAAAGCGAGTTTAATGCCAGAAACTCGCATTAATGTAACCTGTATCATTGAAAGATACAGGTCCAAGTTTAATGCGAGTTTTTCTCGCATTAAACACGCGCGAGTTCAACGCCAGTGTGCCTCCACCCTATTCGCGAGTCCCGAATACAGTATACAGGACTCGGATTCGTAGACTCGCTCAGACTCGCTCAGACTCGCTGCTGACAGCGGGTATCTGTGAAGCGGTGCGATTGTTTAAACGATTTGGGGAGATTCAAGCTACATAGTGATGTGATATAGCGAGTCTAGCGAGTGAGAAAAAGTAAACTCTGACAAAACTAGGATTGCCATTGACTTGCATTGGACTCGTTACTGTGCGAGTAATCGCTGGGAAACTCGCCGAGTACCGAGTCCTGCGAGTCCCTTACTACTCGCCGAGTAACGAGTCCAAGCGAGTAGACTCGCCCATCCCTAATGAATATTAAAAACCCAGCTGCCGAGTAAAATTTTCAATTCCGGGATGGAGCTTTATATTAACCCCATCTGCAGCCTTTGTGCAGCATGTCAGCACAGAGGCTGCAGATGGGGTTAATAACCTGGTGTCTGAAGAGTTAAACTGATGTTGGTGTGTTGCCAGCTGGTGTCCAGGAAGTGTCCACACTCCTGGACACCAGCTGCCACCACACCCTGGCAGTGCAGGGGTGAATACATGGATTACATTAAAAGCGGCAATTGTCTGAAATGTTTTATTTTCAGAACAAGCGGCACAGCTCCAGTACTCAGGGAGCTGTCCCTGGTACTTTACGCAATTTGCGTACACTAACATCAGCAGAGCTCTTTTAATGAGGAGCTGTCCAGCCGCAGACCTCCTGAAATGAGGAGCTGTCCTTGCTACTGTATGCTATTTGCGTACGCTTACTCTGAAAATAATACATTCCTGACAATTGCCGCTTTTAATGTAATCCATGTATTAACCCCTGCACTGCCAGGGTGCGGTGCCAGCTGGTGTCCAGGGAGTGTGTACACTCCCTGGACACCAGCTGGCAACACACCAACATCAGTTTAACTCTTCAGACACCGGGTTATTAACCCCATCTGCAGCCTTTCTGCTGAAACACCGCACAAAGGCTTCATATGGGGTTAATATGCCGATTAACCCCTGGAAATTTTAAAATTTGACAGCAGATGGGTTTCTATGAATGATCTGTCCATGCTGCTGTAACAGCGGGGAAAAATGATTCTTACTGTACCGGGAAGCCGGCAAATTCAAACTCTGCAGCTTTGACAGCCACAGAGTTTAAATTTACCGGCAAATGCTGTCCACGGACCTGAAGCTTGCCTCAGGACCACGGACAGTATCACACTGACATGCACCACACATGGACTCACGCAGCACACTCGCAGCACACTCACATGCATACAGCCATGCACACTCACCACACGCACAATACTCACAAAAGAAAACACATTACACTCGCATCACTGTCATGCATGAAACACACTCTGTGTTTGATGCATGACAGTGCGCCTTCAGTCTAATGTAAACTCTCAGCATAGAGCACAGGAAAAATGTGAGCCGAACCTTATTGTGATCTTTGGGAGGCAGAATCAACGTTAATTTCTTACACCATTAAGTGATTACATGGCTTTATTATTCGGGACGATGCAATTACAGCGATGCCAGATTGAGATCTCTATGATGTTTCGCCACTATCACACACTAAAAATGCTTTTTGTTTTGTTTTTTTAAAAAGAAAGATTTTGCATCACCTAATTTCACAGCTGTAACATGACTCTATTTCTGAGTGATGTGAGTTTTTTTTTTTTTTGCGGAATGAGATTACATTTTTATTAGTACCATTTTTGAGCACATGATATTTTTGGATTGTTTCTTATTCTGATTTTTGGAATGCAAACTTAATAAAACCCAGCAATTCAGAAATGTTTTCGGGGTATTTTTTTTTATTACCCGGTTCACCATGTGGTAGAAAAGAAAAGACAGCTTTATTCTTTGGGTCAGTACAATTACAACGATACCACATATATATACTGTATTTTTTTTATGTTGTGCCATGTTTTATGCATCAAAAACAATTTTATAGAAAAATTTTTGCATCACAGTATTCTGAGAGCTGTCACTTTTTTATTTTTCCGCTTTTGGACCTGAATGGCCGCTTGTTTTTTATGGGGCAAGATGACATTTTCAGTAATACCATTTTTATTTATCTTTTTTATTACATTCTATTCCACTTTAATTTTGGAGGTACAGTAAAAAAGAATAGTTATTTTCATTTTTTTTAATTTTTTTTGTGCTGCTCACTGTAGGGATTAAATAGTGTTACAATTTTACAGATCATGTTGTTCTGGATGCAGTGATACCAAATATGTGTACCTTTTGAGTTTTTTTTGCTTTTACATAAGTGTTTTTATTTTGTGGCATTATATTTTTTGTTTTTTATTTTGTGTGTTTTTTTAAACCTTTTCTTTTTTTTCTTAGTACCTCTATGGAATTGTAACTTTTATTTGTCTGATGTATTGCAATAACCATGTACTGCAATACATGAGACTTGTCACATTACAGAGACACAATGCTTGTTAGATCTTGCACACCAGGAGGTCATTGTTTAAATTCCGTGTGCCATAACAAAGATCTAAGGGGGCCGTCACACGGTGAGATATCTTGCCCGATATCGTTTAAGCGATCTCCTTTTTGATCGCTTAAGCGATATCGGGCAAGATATCGTTGCATGTAATCAAGCGATTTACGATGGTAAATCGCTTGATCGTGACATCGCTGATCTGAGGTTCGGTTCTCAGATCTAGCGATGAACGATGCAACGATCTGCATCATCGTGGTGTGTGACACCACGATGATCCATCTCCCAGCGACCGCGCCTATGCTGGGAGATGGTAACTATGGTACACGTCGGGTAACTAAGCGACGCGCGGCGCCTAGTTACCCGATGTGTACCATAGTAACGAGCGAGATCGCTGCTCCACATCGCTGGTGAGTCTGTCTGTGTGACATCTCACCAGCGATGTGAGCGATATTGTAAGCGATTGCGCGTGCACGTGATCGCTTACAATATCGCTAAAGATGTCGCAGCGTGTGACGGCCCCCTAATATAGAGGATTTTAGAGAAGATTTTTCTAAAGCATTTAAGAGAAAGGAGATAGGCCCTGCGAGTGATTCGTTTACAAACCAAAATGATATGGGAGATGTGGTTAATTTGGAGGAACATTCCACACAATACACTCCAGTTAAACAGAAATTGAGAGTAATATCCCCAGATTTGTCTGCTATCCAAGGAGGTGGATCTACATTACCTTTTGACAGAGATTTTATGCTGACTCTATTTACTACTTTTAGTGATAACATTACATCAGAATTTAAAGATATAAAGGATACATTATCTACTTTAACAACTAGAATAGATACAACTGAAAAGAGGTGAAGGATTTGTCACAAATGCATAATACTGTACACAACGAACAATCTAAAATTAAGGTCAACTTGAAGTCCTTGACTGATAAACTTATCTACCTGGATAATTTGAATAGACAAGCCAATTTAAAGTTAAGAGGCATTGTGGAAAAGACCTCAAAAGCAGATTTGTATTCCTATGTAACTAAGGCAGGCTTCCTGCGGAGGGGAACCGCAAGCTGAGCGCAGGCACCACAAGTCCCTATGTTTAGCATGGGGACACAGGTGCCTGCGCTCGGGTGCAGATTGGCATGCGCTACATTGAAACTTATTCATTTATATTAGCTCCCTACTTAACAAAATTGATAAACAAAATACCAATAATGGGGGAATTGCCAGATGAGATGACAGCGGCTTTCATTACTGTTATTCCTAAAGAAGGGTGTGATCCACAAATGGTTTCTTCATATAGGCCAATTTCATTGCTAAATTCGGATTCCAAGATAATTTCAAAAGTACTTGTCAATAGGTTGCAAGATCTTATATCAAAGTTACTTCATACGGACCAAACCGGATTTACTTTAAATAGAAGCACAGTAGATGCAACAAGGCAAGTTCTATCTATATTGGAACATATTAAGAGAGAGGGGTTCCCTGCCTTGGCGATTTCAATATATGTTGAAAAAGCGTTTGATCACGTTAATTGGGACTTTCTCTTTCTCACACTTAAAAAATTTGGTTTCTCTGGTAATGTTTTTATGATTATAAAGGCATTGTACTCTTCCAGGATATTAGCCAGGATATTAGCTAACAACTACCTGTCAGAGAAAATGTACTTGTCTAATGGTACGCGACAGGGCTGTTCTTTGTCGCCAATATTGTTTAATCTTTATCTTGAGCATCTTGAGCCAGTAACTGAAAAAATCAGATAAGATTTGAATATTCGGGGTATTCCACTGAGCCAGAGACAACACAAAACGTCATTATTTGCTGACGATCTTTTGGTCTTCCTCACTGACCCACTAAATTCTTTGAGACATTTGTTTAGGACTATTGAAGATTTTTCTTTACTTTCTTTCTATAAAATCAATTTTACTAAAACTCAAGTTTTATATTACAACCTACATTCTGAGTTACTATCAATTTTAAAAGGTGAATTTGCTTTGTCTTGGGAGTCCAGTCATATGCATTATTTAGGAATTATTTTAACTACGGTAATCCTCTAATAAACATTGTAGAGAAGAACATTGACCACATATACAAAAAAATCTCTCCCTCTCTTCTGGCATTTTCCCCTCCTCCTTCAAACACTCGATCATTACTCCATTATTAAAGAAAACCACTCTCGACCCAACCTGCACAAATAACTACAGACCAGTCTCCAATCTCCCCTTCATCTCTAAACTCTTGGAGCGCCTGGTCCATTCCCGCCTCACCCGTTACCTCTCCGCTCACTCTCTTCTAGATCCATTACAGTCTGGTTTCCGCCCCCTTCACTCCACAGAAACTGCCCTCATCAAAGTGACCAATGACCTTCTGACAGCAAAACGTAATGGTGACCACTCTCTGCTTATTCTCCTTGATCTCTCTGCAGCTTTTGACACTGTCGACCATCAGCTCCTACTCTTTATACTGCACTCCATTGGCATAAAGGACACTGCTCTCTCCTGGCTCTCCTCCTATCTTTCTGACCGCTCTTTCAGTGTATCTTTTGCTGGCTCCACTTCTTCCCCTCTTCCCCTCACTATTGGGGTCCCTCAGGGTTCAGTCCTTGGCCCTCTCCTCTTCTCTCTCTACATGGCCCCGATTGGACAGACCATCAGCAGATTTGGCTTTCAGTACCATCTTTATGCTAATGACACACAACTATACACTTCAGCCCCTGACCTTACCCCTGCGGTATTAAAGAACACCAATGACTGTCTAGCTGCAGTTTCCAATATCATGTCCACTCTCTATTTGAAACTAAACCTTTCCAAAACTGAACTTCTTCTGCTCCCCCCATCCACTAATCTCCCTAAATCGGACATCTCTCTCTCAGTATGCGGCACCACGATAACGCCTAGACGGCAGGCTCGCTGTCTGGGTGTTATGTTTGACACCGATCTCTCCTTCTCCTCCCACACGCAATCTCTCGTCCGCTCCTGTCACTTACACCTGAAGAATATCTCTAGAGTCCGCCCCTTTCTCACCCTGGAAATAACAAAAACCCTCACCATGGCCCTAATCCATTCCCGCCTTGACTATTGCAACTCTCTATTAAGCGGCCTCTCCCTCACCAGACTTTCTCCTCTCCAGTCCATCCTTAATGCAGCAGCCAGGATCACCCATCTGGCCAATCGTTACTCAGATGCCTCTGCTCTGTGCCAGTCATTGCACTGGCTGCCCGTATACTACAGGATCAAATTCAAATTGCTTGTTCTCACCCACAAAGCTCTTCACAGAGCAGCACCCCCCTACCTCTCCTCCCTCATCTCTGTCTATCACCCCATCCGCTCTCTACGTTCCTCAAATGACCTTCGACTGACATCTGCACTAAACCGATCCTCCCACTCCCGGCTCCAAGACTTTTCCAGAGCTGCACCAAACCTCTGGAATGCTTTACCCAAAGAAACCAGGACTATCCACAACTTGCATGGCTTCAGACGATCCCTAAAAATGCATCTTTTTAAGGTGGCCTATCATACTCCCTAATAGAAGTCCATTGTACTGTAGACAGTGAATGGGCTATCCTCTGGACATTACTCGTCTACAAACTCCACCAAACCATAAAGGTCTACACAGACTGTCTGATGACCATCCATGTAAGCTTAGCCCTATGCCCCATTTCCTCAAGATGCCTGGACCATCAGTGCAATAAGCCCCGGCACCTTGTGCAACCCCTATCCCGTTGTAGATTGTAAGCTCTTTTGAGCAGGGTCACCTTCATTTCTTGCTTTATTTATTGTATTTTTTTTCACATTGATTCTATGCCTATTGTTTTGTATCCAATTATTGTACTTTATTTGTTCTCTACTGTAATTACTTACTGTATTTTCTGTACTCTAACCCTACATTGTAAAGCGCTGCGGAACATGTTGGCGCTATAAAAATAAAGCTTTATTATTATTATTATTATTATTATATTATTATTATTATAAAATTAAAAGTCATTACTTTATTTGGCCAAACTTGACATGTCCTGGACGGGCAGAATTAATTTGTATAAAATGCTTGCTTTGCCAAAATTACTTTATTCATTCAGATCTCTTTCGTTAAATTTCCCACATCACAAAGCACTCACTGATCTCAGGGAGACCAGTCAAGGAAAACACTGCGGGCAGCCGGATAAAGTGCTCAAACACAGTGAAATCCATGATGCATTGCCCCCTGGAAATTTGAATATGCAAATGGAGTCCGTGGAGCCTCGAATAAGAGTCTCAAACACGGGACTAGCCATATATATTAATATTGTGGTTATGGTGGTCTCTGCAAGAATTCCACCCCAGGGCTAGGTCCTTCCCTGGAGGTTATCTGGCTAGTCCTGTGTTTGAGACTCTTAATTGAGGCTCCATGGACTCCATTTGCATAGTTAAATTTCCCAAAAAGATTATTGGAAAAATTCCAAACCCAAATAAGTAACTTTATATGGTGCAGGAAAAAACCAGCGAATAGCAAGGAAAACACTGATGAAACATAAGCTTAGAGGAGGTGAGTGTCCCCAATATTTCAGCATATAACATGTCTTTTGTTATTAAAAATAGCTTACGGTGGTGGGATGCTGTAGACATGCCTGCCTGGGTAACTATTGAAGAAAATTATATGTGCGGTTTTAAACCTTATCTTTATTTATTATTTTTTCTTTTAATTAAGAAGAGAAGGCTTGACTTCCGGTTCCGGCGCCTCCACGTGTGGCAGCAGCTGAGTCGGCTCCGCTCCCCGCTTCGGCAATCCGCCGCCATCCGGCCTCCAACGCTGCCCCCTGATCCCGTATTATTAGAGAGGCGGCCGCTGCGATCCCGGAGGTGCCCATCATGTCCACGATGGACCGATATGTGACGAGGGGCAAGGAAGGTGATAGAGGCGGGACACCATGTGAGGATCATAGTAATGGCGCGCACAGTGCACAGACGACTCTGCAAGATGGAGGTATGGGGAAGGTGTCTGGGAACAGAGAGAAGGAGGCTGGAGGGGAAGGATCGGTGGGATCATCAGAAGGACACAAGGAGAGGGCTGCAGAGAGGATGCAGGAGATCCCTGCAGGGCAGTTAACATCGGCAACAGTCGCCATTTGCAACCAGCATCAGTCCCAGATGCATTCACAGGCTGCAGGCACAGGAGAGAGGCAAAGATCAGTAGGCTGGGAAGAAGGCTTGGGAGGCAGCTGGGGTATGCAGCCCTAGGACTATAAAAAGCTGGCAAAGGAAATGGCCATCCACCTAGCTGAAGAATTTAAGCTCACAGTTGCTGAGATGGTTGCAGCTACAACTAAAGATTTGAGTGTGAAAGTGGAGACACATGAGCAACAGCTCCTTGAAGCTGAGTCTAGAATTGGAGCAGCAGAGGATAGGATTCAGGAGCTTGAAGACCAGATAATGTCTCTGCAAAAACACTCTGAATATACATATAATAAACTGGAGGACATTGAAAATAGAGCGAGAAGGAGTAATCTAAAAATAGTGGGTCTTCTGGAGACGATCCCAGTGAGCCAACTGGAAGAAATTTTTGAAGTTGATCTACCCAAAGCTCTAGGTCTTAATCATAGATGTAAAAGAGGGTACACCCATAGAATTGGTCCGCCTAGAGAGCTACAGGAGATGTCAGCGACTTCGAGATCCTCAGCCTTGGCCCCAGCCTCCAAGGAGTCCAATAAACCCAGACACGCCATAGCAAAATTTCTTAACCACCGAGACAAGGAAGAGATTCTCCATGCATACAAAGCCAAAAAACACCCTCTATTACTGCATGGACATAGAGCATTGGTATTTGCGGACTATTCGGTGGAAGTCACGCGCCGCAGAAGGGCCTTTAGTGAAGCATGCTCGCTGCTTCATAGAAGAAATATTCGCTTTCAACTAAACTTCCCAGCGATACTAAAATTCAGATCTAGAGAGGGAGCCATGTTAACCTTCTCTGATCCGGAGGAAGCAATGACTGTCATCCGGGACAATACAGTCTCCCCTAGAAGGACTGATTCACCATCCCGTACTACTCATGGGTCATCTGCGAAACCTAACTCTACTCTAGACACAGAGGCCGAGATTGATAGAGACTCTGGGAGATCTTACAGACTTAGATCAAACTCCCTAATTGATGAGGGGGTATCGAAGAAAACAACGCCAGGAACTCCTAGACAACAGAGACAGGCTAGAACCCGGTGGCAGAAGAAGAAGTGAAGTAAAGATGGAATAAGACTGATGGAATCTCCTACTGGTCGATACTTACGGGAAGGTGCCTTGATGAAGGAAGGGAGGGAGGAGACGTGATGTTATGGTTTTCTTTTTTTTTTTTTTCTTTCTCTCTCTTCTTTTCTTTCGGTTCTCTCTTCTCATTTCTCTCCTACTTCTATTTCCTCCTTCTATTGAGGAATCATACAGATTTATTGATAAATTGATGGAACTGTACTAAATACTCACCTTTAATGTAGGACTTTAAAATGGACATCAAGTTGATATTACTTGAAGGTCTAGTTGCCTTAATATTCATAGCTCATTGCTAAATATTCTCACTATGTAATGGAATTAGTGGTAACGAGGGGATTGAATAATGGGCCCATCGTGCCCCTGATAACATGCACTTGAGAGTTTTATCTAACTAGTTGTTGGAAAGTGGTCGCTCATCCAGTTGATTGTGTTAAACGGGCATGGAGTTGGAGTTTTAACATGCTATTGTTCTACTAAGTTCTACAAGTAAGGTGGGAGGCCGAGGCGGGGTGGGGCTATTTATGCTGGTGGCACTTGAGGGAAGAAGTGAAGTCACCTATTTTGAAGGATGAGTGGAGATGGAGAGGTTGGGGAAGGGGGGTGAGGGAGGGGAGGGGTGGAAAAACTGGAAATTATCCTCGGATCTGAGATCCTAAAAATATGCATCGCCTCTGTTCTATACACCTTAGTTTTGACTACCACACTAGGTGAGACCAATTGTTTATGGACATCTGAGACGAAGAAATTTGGGACCCTGTACGGGAAGGCTTCTGATGGTTAGGTGGGTCTCTTGGAATGTTAAGGGTCTGCGCTCTCCGGCAAAGCGCATGATGGTCTTACGCCATCTTAAGAGGCTGCATGTAGATATAGCTTTGCTCCAGGAGACTCACCTGGCCGCAGAAGATTTTTTTCGCCTTAAAAAGTTATGGGTGGGTGAGGTTTACGGGTCGGGTGCGGTGGATAAAAAAGCGGGAGTCCTGATACTGATACACAAGTCACTAGCCCATTCAATTTTATCTTCCTCGACTGATGATGAAGGTAGAATACTTCAAATAACTATCGTATATACTCGCGTATAAGCCAAGTTTTTCAGCACAAAAATTGGGCTGAAAAGTACCCCCCTCGGCTTATACGCGAGTCAGTGACGGCTTGCGTATACAGCAGCCCCAGCAGCCTCAGTAATCCAGGGCCCCCCCCTCGCGCTCCGGAAACCTGTAAAGTAAAATCTTTATACTTATCACTGTCCCCGCCGCTGCCGACATCACGATCCCCGGCTTCATCCGTCCGTCTTCTTCCGGCTTCCTGTTCGTTGCAGGCAATGGCGTCATTGCCTGCGATGAACAGGAAGACAGAAGAATACGGACGGATGAAGCCGGGGATCGTGATGTCGGCAGCGGCAGGGACAGTGATAAGTATAAAGATTGTACTTCACAGGTTTCCGGAGCACGAGGGGGGGGGGGGCCTGGATTACTGAGGCTGCTGGGGCTGCTGTATACTACCACTGGGGCTGCTGGGGCTTCTGTATACTACCACTGGGGCTGCTGGGGCTGCTGTATACTACCACTGGGGAGGCCTGTATACCACTGGGGGGGGGCCTGTATACCACACTGCTGGGGGCTGTATACCTGTGCTGGGGTCCTCCCTCGGCTTATACACGAGTCAATAGGTTTTCCCAGATTTTGGGGGCAAAAGTAGGGGGGTCGGCTTATACACGGGTCGGCTTATATACGAGTATATACGGTATACAAATTCAAAATTACATCTTTAATGTTTATAACATTTATGCCCCCAATGCGAAACAGAAACCCTTCTTCCAACAACTACAGAACAAGCTACTTTTGGATAACGGGATTAATAGAATAATAGGAGGGGATTTTAATACGGTCATGAGAATGGAAGAAGATAGACGCACTACATACAATTCACAGATGGGAAACCAGGTCGGGAGAGGCTCAGGGGAAGAGAGTGTTTTGGAATCCCTGGCTAGGGCAGTTGATCTGACTGAAACATGGAGAATAGTGAACCCACTGGGTAGGGAGTTTACCCATTTCTCGCATCCCCATGGGTCGTGGTCCAGGTTAGACATGTTCTTTGTTTCATCTAGGATACTTCAACAGATGATAGGCATCAAAATTGAAGATATGCTGATTTCGGACCATAACCCGTTGGTGTTAGAGATCAGGGATAAATTTGAGAAGGGCTCCGATTATTTATGGAGATTCCCCGACACATTTACTAAAGAGGAAAATTTCATTAAACTACTTGGAGAGTGGTGGTCACATTTCTCTACTGACAACAAAGAACATAGATCAGATCCGGGCTTATACTGGGAGACAGCAAAGACAGTTATGAGAGGGCACATTATGGCATATAACATGGGGATCAAAAGAAAGATTAAAGAAAAATTTGTTAAGGCCAGTATGAAAGTAAGAGAGGCATATGTGCATTATCAAGCCACAATGGCAGTTCCCGACAGAGAGATATGGATGCAAGCCAAGAAGGAGTTTGATATCTGGGCGGGTAAACGGGAATATATTTTTAAAAGTAGACTAGAACTAGAACTTCACAAATTTGGAGATAAGGCAGGGCGTTTGCTAGCACGATTAGCAAGAGGTAGACACAACTCCTCCCTTATTCAGGCCATAGTAGATGAACATAGCAATACCTGGAATGATCCCAAAAAGATTTCCCAAGTGTTAGGCAAATTTTATGCATCTCTCTACACGGAGGTGAATACTGAAGATCCAGAAGGTCTTACCTGGTTAAACAGGATTGAATTGCCAACTATTTCCCAGGAAGACATCCAATTTCTTAATAGCCTGACTGACGAAATTGAGATGGCTAAAAAAAATTTGAACTCGGGTAAAGCCCCTGGACTGGATGGCTATAATGGTGCTTTCTTCAAGGCACTGAGAGAGCAGATTTCTCCGGTCCTATGTGACCTATATAATGGGATACTACAGGGGGCTCCCATACCGGATAGAATGAATATGGCCTATATCAAATTGATTCCTAAACCGGGAAAGACACCCACCGACCCAGCGAGCTACAGACCGATCTCTTTAATAAATCAAGATCTGAAGCTTCTCTCTAAATTAATGGCTGATAGATTGGCAATGATTTTGCACAAACTAATACCCACACATCAGGCGGGCTTTATCAAGGGGAGATCGACTATCACAAACATACGTAAAACGATGCTTATATTGGATGTCATGGGAAAGAGAACAAGGTTGGAGGGGGGAAACCCAGCCATGATCACTCTGGACGCTGAAAAAGCATTCGATAATGACAGGTGGTCATGGCTGGGTAGGGTACTGACTCCATGGGTTTAAAGGGCCTCTTTCGGCAATACATTTGTACCCTCTATAGCAATCCTAAAGCTTGTGTTAGTATACCTGGCTTCCTGTCAGATTCCTTCTCTCTCCAGAAGTTAACGAGACAGGGCTGCCCGCTATCACCCCTCCTCTTTAATTTGGCCATAGAACCTCTGGCCTTATATCTGGAATGTCATAGTACTTTCGAAGGTTTTAGAGTGGGAGTTGACAAGATTAAACTCTCACTTTTTGCTGATGATGTAATTTTATATGTCCAAAATCCAGAGAGAGACCTCCCAGATATATTGGCAGATATAGAGACATGGGGTAATCACTCAGGATTCACCCTAAATAAAGATAAATGTGAAATTCTTTTCATAAAGCCAGGGGATGACTCGCGGAATGGGAAATATTTTTGTGGCCTGCCAATAGCGAAAGATAGTATTAAATATTTGGGAGTACATTTGGCCAGATCTGGTGGATTGACCTACAAACTCAATTTCTTACCGGTCATCATGAAGATAGAAGAAGAACTGGCGAAGTGGGTGGGGCTGCCACTCTCTCTGATGGGACGCTGCCATTTACTTAAAATGGTCAGCTTTGCAAGACTACTTTATCCCCTCCAGACCATCCCTATGTTGCTGAAACATGCCGATATAATGAGGCTTAATAAAGCCTTTTCTAGATTTTTATGGGGGGGGCAAGAAGCCTCGACTAGCCTTTAGAGCCTTAATTCAATCTAAACAAGAAGGGGGCTTCTTTATTAGGGGATACAATCTAGCATGCATCTTACGCAATGTATTGGATTGGATCAGAGGCACAAGTAGATTTTCAGATGTAAAATTGGAAGGAGACTGGGCCAAACCCTGGGACTTATCTGCCTTACTACATTCCCCACTATCCTGTCTCCCCGCCGCCTTGAAAAACACAGTGATATACAGAGACACTATTCTAACATGGAAGGAGGTTAGGAAAAAGCTTAAGTTAGCGTGGAGGGTCTCTTGACAGTTTAATCAATGGGGATGTCCAGCCTTCCCGTTGGGCCGTGAAAACTCTTTATTTAAAGCTTGGAGAGACAAGGGTGTCAATACACTAGAGGACCTTATGAATTTGGAGGAAAAAAGATGGATGACTGAGAAGGAGGTGTTATCCGTATATGACTTACCCCAGTTTCATGCTATACAGTTTCGCCAGTTGAATCACCATCTCCTTTCACATTTGCGGGATCTTTCTGGAGAAATTGAGCACAATTTATGGTCTGAACTGCTAAGCATAAATGAATGTGATGTGTCCATTACTTCACTATATGCTAAACTACAGCAAGTTCTAAGACTGCAAATGAGGAGAGGATTTTTTAACAAGTGGCGTAAACATATAAATGATTCGGATCTTACTCAGAAGATCCTAGAAGGGTGGGGCTTGTAAGACGTCATATTACTAATGAGAGATGGAGGGATTCACAATTCAGAATCATGCACGGCACCATTCAGGGTTTTAATATACCTCCTTCTCAGGCCAACCAAGGAAGATGGGTTCATTGCCCAAAATGTAAGTCACCCATGACGGACCTGGAACATGGTCTATGATCCTGCCCTGACTCACAAAATTATTGGAGAGGGGTGGAAACGTGGGCTAAAGAGATATGTGGGGACATGGAGAATCTGGATCCGATGCGCTGGATTTTCCATTACCAGACAAATTCGGACACTAGTAGACACCCTCATATTCTGTGGCATTATATTGCACTGATAGCCAAGAGCTTCTCCTCCAGCATTGGCTCAACGATAGACCCCCAGACTTGTCTCAGGTCAAAATGATGATGCGTCACCCATTAACACTTAAGTCTTTAGATACGCTTCGTAATTCAAGTAAACTAACCCAAAATTTTTTCTCCAAGTGGAAAAGATTCATCGAAAAAGAGTTTACAGATGGTGACATAAAAAATTTTATGATACCCTTTCGGTCCTCAGCATGGTATGCGTTGGAGGAACTAGGAGGGACATTTGGCAGATTGAGATGTGGAGTTTAGGTGTGACAGATGAGCTTAGATGTCTTGTACTTGTATTATCAGCATGAATCTCTTTTTTCCTTTTTTCTTCATGTAAACATAAATGTCATAATTTGAGGATGATTTCCAGGGAAGGGTGGGGGGAGGGTTAATAGGAATTATTGTTCATAACTGTAATTGGATATATGTCATTATCTTTAAAGGTTTATGACCAGGTTTTGTATATTTATGTTAAACATACATGATCGGACTTTTTTTGAATGTTTGTAAAATTGTTCATATGTAAAAAACCTAATTAAAAAGATGGTTCAAAAAAAAAAAAAAAAGAAGAGAAGGCTTCCCTTGTCAAAAATTGTAAAAAATACTATTCAGATATGGAGATCATTTGTTAATGCTTGAAAGAAGGTAAATGTTACTGTTGAACCGGATTGGATCTCGATAGACCTGTTTAAAACATTTGAAATATTTAAAGGACTGGGGACAAGTTGTGGGTTTGGAGGGTGATGATCTTTTGAATAATTTTGAGAGAGTTTTTACACTTATTAACTCCAGCATACCATGTACTGCATTAATTGCGACCCAGTATAAGATTATAACTAAGTGGTACTTTACCCCTGTTAAACTTAATTTAATAGATTGCAAAAATTCTAAGTTGTGCTGGAGGGGTTGTGGGTCAATGGGTTCGTTGAAGCACATTTTTTGTCAATGTCCGAAATTAAGACCTTATTGGCCTAATTTAATTAATGTTATGACTGGTCTTAATGTGTTCTTAGATATAAATATGGCCTTATTTTTAATAGGAGTAGGTGACTTTCCTTGTGACAAAAAAATATTAATTTTACACATTTTAATGGCAGTAAAAAGCCTAATAGCAAATTTTTTGAAGACGGATGCGATACCTTGCATAGAGGAACTCATGGAAAAATTAGTGATTCATAATATGCGTGAATTGATATATGCATTGAGAAATAAAATGTATGGAAAATATATGCAAAAATGGTCTTGTTGGTCTTTGGCCGATTCACCTACTCTAATGTCTGACTTTGTTGATTCTTAATGATAGTGTACGTTTTTTGGAATTTCTATATTAGTGATTGTTTTAGGAACTGAAGTGCTGATCTTTTCTTTTTATTTATTTATTTCTAGTCCATGTCATTGTATATAGTTTTGGTAGATGTTATTGTTGTCTCTGTCATTTTTGTCATTTCTTTAAACTGTATTTAAAGATAACATGATATGCGGGATTTAATTCATGCAAAATGTTAATAAAAACATTTGTTTAACAAAGATCAGCTCCTCATGGTTTTATCATGAAGGTGCCAGAGGGAACTGCATGGATTGGATTGTGGCATCTCAATGAGTAATCTGCCAAGGGTGATGCTGGCATCCTCCCTGGATGTTACTGCAGGAGTTTGGCTGTCAGCTCAATTGAGCTCCTGCAGTGATCATTCCGGAAGTGCTGATGCCCTGTCTCGGCTTCAGCACCTGGAGCGTTCAGCACCACACCGCAGGGACAGCTCCCTTGTACTGTATTAGAGCGTCAGCATAATACCAGCGCCCTGTCATGAGATGCCGAGTCTGTCAGCTATGCAAATTGCTTACAGACCTGGCAGCGGCTTTTTACAGACATTTCACATACCCGACAATTAGATGAACACATTTTACATAGGAATTAACCCCTGCGGAACCATAGTGAGATGACACCATGTGTGCAGAGAGTGAGGACACTGTCTACATACATGGTGTCACAACAACAGCATGCTATTAACCCTTTCAGCACCGGTTTATGTGCCGCATCGACTGCCTCTGCGCAGATAAGCCGCGCAGAGGCTGCTGATGGGGTTAATAGTTAAATTAACCCAGTGATTCACAATATTTCTCTATTTTACAGTGATTTTACAAAACATCTTGTACTGCTGCAGTCACAGCGGTACAACATGATTAGTTACTGTACATCACAGTGGGAACTTTAAACACGGGTGCGAGTGATTCAACCAGAGCTAAGGGATAGGGTACTCGGTCACCAGGTCTACTGAATAGGGAGTCACGGATGGGCGGAATCCTGGTGCCGTGCCCTGGTGATCAGCTATGATAGATGTTGATGATGGGGAATAAAAGGGGTTATTTACAGGGGATCGTGACGCCACCTGTAGTGTCAGGTAGGATGGTACCGGCGCTGCCAGCCAGCCGCTGAGGTGATGGTTGGGGCGACAAAGTGTGGTACAGCTCCCCACGGCTGAAGCTTTACCTCAGGGCAGCAATGAAGGAAGATGGTGAGGGAGGGCAGTGATGAAGATGGTGCTGCAGTTCTTACCCCTCTGCTGAGCTGCTGCTGATGCTGAGCCCTTCAGGCTGCGGCGGGAAGAATAACGGAAACCAGTTCAAGTTTAACTCCACTTTACTCGGTACCGGTTGATAACATAAACAAACACGGTACAGTTTGGTTTACAGGGTGGATGTTGCCAGCTCAGGGTTCCCCTTATGGAGTCTCTAGATGTCCTCTCTTTGTCTTTCAGGGTTAACTTCTCTCTTCCTTTCTCAATCTTTCCCACCCTTGCAGAGCTCACCCGCCTGTCCTGCAGTCTGTATCTAGTAGGCTTAACTGGACCTGTACCGGAGCAGATGGGAACAGCAGGAACGCACAAGTTTCCCCTCCGACACCGGGATTCAGTCCTCCACCTCTAGTGTAGAACTGTCTTTTGGGCTTGAGGGGTGAGGTACCTCAGTGGGGCTGTCAGAACCCGGTTCTGTTGGGCTTGCAGCTCGTCGGTTTTGCAGTCAGGGCTAAACTCCTGACTGCCTCGGCTTTCCGTGTTGCCGATGTTCCCTCAACGTGACCAGCCGGCTCCTACCAGTCTTGGCCTGTTGCCTCCTGTCTGGGTCCCCACTTAAATATGGGGCACCTTCCTTTCAGCTGGACTGTCAGGCCTGACCACTCTGTCTGCCTTCCCAGCACCGTCTGAGGTAAACTGTCAACTGTCACTCTTCCTCTATACTAGGCCCCACCCCCACCCTCCTGGACCCTACCAAGTACTGGTTCCCCCTACTCTGGGTGGTGTGGTCCTAAGTGAGTGTAGAAACAGACTCCATAAGGTTTAAACCCTGAACTAGCAACTTACAAGGAAAAACACATTTTTATATTCAAGTGTAATACTACCCTGTGGCGCCTAGTCACAGGGGCGCCACACGAGTATCGCACCCATATACTTTTAATGGCCTCTCGTGCAAGGGAATCGCATGCAATCGCAGCATGCTGCGATTGCACTCGCATTGCCCTCACAAAGCGAGAGTAATGCGTGAAAATCGCATTGATGTGACCTTGTATCATTTAAAGATACAGGTCCAAGTGCAATGCAATTTTTTCTCGCATTACACTTGCGCGAGTCTTGCGCCAGTGTGCCTTCAGCCTAAGGGCTCAGACACACTCATCTGGGTTTCATGGACGAGACTCGGAACAGGCTGGAGAAGTGACCCTGAACAACCTCTCTCTCTGTGGACAGGGAATGCAATGCTGCACAGAAACACAAGCAGCTGTCATTCCCCATCCAGAGACAGAGAAGCTGTTCAGGGTCACTGCTCCAGCCTGTTCCAAGTTTCGTCCGTCAAACTCGGATGTAACTCGGAGAGTTTGCCCGAGCCCTAAAACATATTCCTCCTCAAGTAGAAAAAGAAAAGCGGCACTCACCCTTTTAGATGCCAAGAAATCCTTTATTTCATCTCACTTTGTGTTAGCGTAGACAACTCATGCGGGTAGAGGGATTGGGGATCAGCGGACAACGGCTCGGCGTTTCGCAGCACTTGCCGCTTCGATGGGTCCAGTGGCCACTAAAAGGGTGAGTGGCACTTTTCTTTTTCTACTTATGGATGAATCTTCATTTTCTCATTGAAGCGTGCAACACCTGCCAGCTGGAGGACACCAATGTAGCTGTATACCTCCTTAGATATACCTGTTGGTGCCCGGTGCCTATCCTTCATAGGCCCACGTCGCACACAGATATTTGTGCAGATATTGTTCGCAGATCTTTGGTTGCAGTGAAATCATGGACACATTGGTCCATTATGTGGCTGTGTACAAATGGATACAATGTGTCCATGATTTCACTGCAACCAGAGATCTGTGAGCAATATCTGCATAAATATCTGTGTGTGTGACGTAGCCCTTACATTGATAAAACATATTTCTGCAGACTTCCGGTTCCGGCGCCTCCATGTGCAGCCGCATCTAAGGGCTGCTCCGCTCCCCGTCCCGGCAATCCGCCGACATCTGCCTCCAACCTGACCCTGGGCATCCACAAATCAAGCGGTGACTGCGGAGACCCCGGGAGCGTCCACCATGTCCACGATGGACCGTTATGTGACGAGGAACCGGGAGACAGAGAAACCCGCGAGCCCGCATGAGGAGACCGGTAATGGCGGGCAGGGCGGACATGGCGGGTCCAGTAAGGGGACAGCGCTACTAGATGGAGAAGTAGCGAGAAAGCCCGGGTCCAGAGATGGGGAGGCTGAAGTAAGACAGGAGACGGGTACTGCTAAGAAAGCCGCAGGGACCCTGCAGGACATATCCCCAGAACAATTGCAAAATGCAGCAGTCGCCATGAGCAAACAACCCCAGAGCGGTCCCCAGGCAGACAAAGAGAGCACAGGAGAGAAACAGGGCCCGAGAGACTGGAGGGAGGACATGGAGGGTAGATGGGGAGCCCCTCATTTTGATTACAAGGCATTGGCAAAGGAGCTTGCCATCCATCTTGCTGATGACTTTAAAACTGCAATGGCTGAGATGGTAGCAGCCACAACTAAAGACATGCATGCCAAAGTTGAGGCACATGATCAACAACTTACAGAAGCTGAATCAAGACTTAGTGCAGCAGAGGATAGAATACTAGAACTGGAGGAGCAGATAATGTCTTTGCAACAACACTCTGAATATGCTCATACAAAACTAGAGGACATTGAAAACAGAGCACGGAGGAGCAATCTTAAAATAGTGGGACTCCCTGAATCTATTCCGGCGAACCAACTAGTGGAAATCTTTGAGGTGGATCTACCCAAAGCCTTGGGGCTAACCCATAGATGTAAAACGGAGCGCACCCACAGAGTTGGCCAGTTGAGGGAGCCACAAGAGAGGTTGGCTACTTCGGGCACCGCCGCCTCGTCATCCAAACAGGCTACTAAGTCGAGGCACGCTATAGCTAAATTTCTCAACCACCGTGACAAGGAAGAGATCCTGCGCGCCTATAAGGCCAAAAAGCACCCATTATTGCTACAGGGACACAGAGCGCTGGTGTTCGCGGATTACTCTATAGAGGTCACGCGCCGCAGGAGATCTTTCAGTGAAGCATGCTCGCTACTTCATAGAAAAAATGTTCGGTTCCAGTTGAACTTTCCAGCGATATTGAGATTCAGGTCTAGAGAGGGAGTCATGCTGACCTTCACTGACCCCGAGGAAGCAATGACAGCGATCCGTGACAACATGTGTTCCCCAAGAGCAGCGGAAACACCGTCATCACCCCAGCATGATACTGGATCGCAGACGAAACCTAGTTCTGCTTTTGATTTGGAGTCCGAGACTGATAGAGACTCTGTAAGAACATATAGACTGAGATCCAACTCCCTGCTCAGTGAAGGAGCGGGGAGAAAACCGCCTGCGGAAACTCCACGACAACAGAGACAGACAGGTCCACGTTGGCAGAAGAAGAGATGAGGAGAGAGGGAGAGAAAGTTGAAATGGAGCTGTGATTATTTTTGTTTGGGTGACACTGTCATGGCTTTACTGAAAACGTGAATGAAGGGGAGTTATACAGGCGAAATGGGAAAGTTATGCTTATGTGAGATGCTTCACCCCTTTGTTTGTTTCTTCCCCACTCCTCTCTTTTCTCAAATCTTCAATCTCGAATGTCACTAAGATTTCTTATTCTAAGGGACGAGTTGAAGTCTGCACAGAGAAATCTTCACTGAGACGTGAGCGGAGTGGTAAGAAATTGGGAAAATGTTGGAGACTTACATATTTACTGTCATGGTTGATAGCTAAAGATGCCTTTACTATGTTGGCAATGTTCTTTATACAAGTTGTGGGCTCTGGTCCCACTTTACTTCTGCGATGGAGGGGACTAAAGCTCTGGGAGTAGATAGGGTAAGAGAGGTCCCAGGGAGCGAAAGGTTGGAGATTATCACTATCATACTGTTTTTATAATTAAATGTTTAATAGGCCGGGTTGGAAGCTAGGGCGGGGCGGGGTTACATTTGTTGGTTGCACTAGAGGGAAGAAGTGAAGTGATACACTAGGAAAGATGTATGGAGAAGGTGTGGTTGGGAGGGGGGGGGAAGGGAAAAGCAAGGACAACAGATTGGGAAATATCTCTAAGACCGTATTGTGCATCTCCTGTAACTTATTATGCGTACCTTGGTATACAGCTCATTATACAATTTGTGTGTGGCAGCTGGTAAAAAAAAAATTGAGGACCCTGTACGGGGAGGACTCTGATGGTTAGGTGGGTCTCCTGGAATGTCAAGGGGTTGCGCTCCCCAGCAAAGCGCATGATGGTTCTGCGCCATCTTAAAAAATTACACATAGATATTGCTCTACTCCAGGAGACCCACTTGGCCTCGGAGGATTTCTTCCGTCTTAAAAAACTATGGGTGGGGGAGGTCTTCGGGTCAAGTGCGGTGGAGAGGAAGGCGGGAGTCATGGTCTTAATCCACAGGTCACTGGCTCACTCAATCATCTCCACTACAAGCGATAATGAGGGACGACTGTTTCAGATGACGATTCAAATACAAAATGATGTCTTTAATGTTTTTAATGTGTATGCTCCCAACGCAAATCAAAGACCTTTCTTCCAACAATTACAGAATACCTTACTCCAGGAAACAGGAGTTAATAAAATAGTGGGAGGTGATTTCAATACAGTGATGAGAGTAGAAGAAGATAGACGTTCCTCGACACATATGCATAGTGGTAGTCAAGACAGAGGGGGCCCAAGGGTTGTCAGCACCTTGGAATCCTTGACTAAGCTGGTAGGCCTGTCAGATACTTGGAGACTAACTAACCCTTTGGGTAGAGAATTCACCCACTTCTCACATCCCCATGGATTATGGTCCAGAATAGATATGTTTTTTGGGTCCACCAAGATAATACAAAGAATGATGGACGTCAAAATCGAGGATATGGTGATCTCTGATCATAGTCCATTAGTCTTAGAAATCAAAGACAATTATGAGAAAGGAACCGACTATCTTTGGAGGTTTCCTGACACATATACCAAAGAAGAAAATTTCACCAAACTACTTGGGGAGTGGTGGACACACTATACCGTAGATAATTTGGACCATAGATCTGACCCGAGCTTATTCTGGGAGACCGCAAAGGCAGTCATGAGAGGACACATAATGGCTTACAGCATGGGGATCAAAAAAAGGGCTAAAGAAAAATTTATAGAAACAAGTCGGAAAGTGAGATCTGCTTACCTACAATACAAAAACACAATGGAGACTCCCGACAGAGAGAAATGGCTGCAAGCTAAAAAAGAATTTGATGAGTGGGCAGGAAAACGGGAGAATATATTTAAAAATAGATTAGAGTTAGAATTACATAAATTCGGAGATAAAGCAGGAAGATTGTTGGCAAGACTGGCCCGACGGGGTAACACAACTTCCCCTATTCAATCGATAAAGGATAGACAGGGTAATATATGGAAAGACCCTAAGAATATTGTGAAAGCTTTGGGCGGGTTTTATGCTTCTCTATATACAGACAAAACGAATAGCGACCCAGAGAAGCCTCCCTGGCTAAGCAAGATCAAATTGCCATCTGTCTCCCAGGATGATCTACAAATTCTAAACAACCCAATTACAATTGGAGAAATTGAAGAGGCTATTAAAAATTTAAATCCAAATAAGGCCCCAGGGCCAGATGGTTATAATGGCGCCTTTTTCAAGGCTATGAGGGAGAGGATCTCCCGGTTCTCTGCGATCTTTATAACGGGATACTACGGGGGTCACCTATCCCTGATAGAATGAACTTGGCCTACATTAAATTGATCCCTAAACCAGGCAAGATCCCCACTGATCCAGCTAGCTACAGACCGATTTCATTAATAAATCAGGATCTGAAATTACTATCTAAAATTTTGGCTGACAGATTGGCAATGGTCCTGCCCAAATTAATATCTACACACCAGGCAGGATTCATCAAAGGAAGATCGACGACCACAAATATCCGAAAAGCAATGCTTCTGATGGATATTTTGGGGAAACAGGCCAAACTGGGGGGAGGCAGCCCAGCCATGATCACCTTAGACGCTGAAAAAGCATTCGATAATGTCAGGTGGTCATGGCTGGGAAGAGTATTAGATACTATAGGTCTGAAGGGTCCCTTTCGGCAATACATACAGACTCTCTATAGTAACCCTAAAGCTTGCGTGAGCATACCGGGCTTCCTGTCCGACACCTTTACCCTTCAGAAGGGGACTAGACAGGGATGCCCATTGTCCCCCCTACTCTTTAATTTAGCTATAGAGCCTCTGGCACTATATTTGGAGGAGTGTAATTCCTACACAGGTTTTAAAGTGGGTACCAAAGAGATAAAACTCTCATTGTTCGCGGATGACATCATCTTATATGTTCAAAATCCGGAACAAGACCTCCCAAATATTTTGTCAGACATAGAGATGATGGGCAAACAAACCGGATTTTCCCTGAATAAAAGCAAATGCGAAATTTTGTTTATAAAACCTGGGGATAGGATTCAAAGGGAAAAAAAAAAATCTTTGTGGCCTACCAGTCATGAGAGATAGTATTAAATATTTGGGTATACATCTAGCCAGATCACCTGGACAGACATATAAACTTAATTTTCTACCGATCATTCAGAAGATAGAGCAAGAATTGACAGGCTGGGCGAAATTGCCACTCTCTCTGTTGGGACGCTGCCACTTATTGAAAATGGTTAGCTTTGCAAGATTGCTTTACCCCCTTCAAACTATCCCCATGTTGTTGAGACATATTGACATAAAGAGACTGAATAGGTCTTTTTCTAAATTTTTATGGGGAGGAAAGAGACCCCGTTTGGCATACGCAACTTTGATCCAATCCAAACAGGAGGGAGGATTACAGCTCCCAGATATTAGGGGATACAATTTAGCGTGTATACTGCGTAATGTTCTTGATTGGATCAGAAACACTAACAAATTCTCTGATGTAATTTTGGAGGGGGAGTGGGCCAAACCCTGGGATCTAGCAGCATTGCTGCACTCGCCATTGACTTGTCTGCCCCACACTTTGAAAAATACGGTGATCTATAAAGATACTATAATTACATGGAAGGAGGTTAGGAAGAAATTCAAATTAGCATGGAGGGTTTCGAAATTACTGAACCCATGGAGATGCCCGTCATTCCCATTGGGACGGGAAAACTCTTTATTCCAAACCTGGAAAGATAAGGGAATTAACACATTGGGAGACCTTATGAATCCAGAAGAAAAGAGGTGGATGACCGAGTCAGAGGTCTTGAGTACCTACAATCTACCCCAGTTCCATGCTATACAATATCCCCAATTGAAATTTTATCTGCTTTCACACTTACGTGACATCACTGGGGAGATTGAGAATTCTCTGTGGTCTGAACTGATATCTATAAACAATACTGAGGTATCCATTACTTCATTGTACACCAAATTAAAACAGATTCTGAGACCACAGAGAAGGAGAGGGTCTTTTAACAAATGGCGTAAACATTACACAGACCCGGAACTTCCGCAGAAGATCCTGGAAGGGTGGGGTATGGTAAGACGCCATGTTATTAATGAGAGATGGAAAGATTCCCAATTTAGGATCATGCACGGAACCATCCAGGGCTTCAATATACCTCCATCTAAAGCCAATCGGGAGAGATGGGTTCATTGCCCAAAGTGTAAGTCACACATGACTGATCTGGAACACGGCCTGTGGTCATGCCCAGAGTCCCAGAAATATTGGAGAGCAGTCAATACATGGGCTAGGAAGATCTGTGGAGACACAGGAGAGTTAGATCCAATACGTTGGCTTTTTCACTATCACCCACTTTCCAATGCTGGAGGACAACCTTGCACTCTATGGCATTATATTGCTCTAGTAGCAAAGAGACTCTTGCTACAGTACTGGCTCAATGACAGACCCCCAGATTTGTCTCAGGTAAAAAATACACTAGCGCACACATTGACACTCGAATCTCTGGATACGCTCCGTAATCCAAGTAAGTTAGCCAAAAAATTCTTTATCAAATGGAGACGCTTTATAGAAAGTGAATTCACAGATGTGGAAACACAAAATTTCATGCTACCCTTCCGAGCATCAACATGGTATGCATTGGAAGAGCTGGGAGGAACATTAGGTAGGTTGAGGTGTCAGGTATAGGAGATGCAATAACTTTTGGTACACTTCTAACAATAAATTACAGTTTTCATTTATCATATCGATTTTTGATAAATCTTGAATATAATTTAGTCTTGAGATTGTGGGTGGGAGGGATTCAGGGGATGCATATTGTAACTGTTGGACGTTTATATCTGATATGTCTTGCTTGAACAGTTTTCTTGAATGGACAAATTAATTTTATGATATGATTCTCTGAATTTTGTACAACTGTTTATTTGATTAAAACCCAATAAAAATGATGATTCATAAAAAAAAAAAAAAACATATTTCTGCTAATGGAATTTCTAGTTTAGTTTCTTATCCTAACTACTGTGGCAAGGCCTTTTAAAGACTGGAAAATTCCCCTTTTGGATTATTATTTCCAATAAGTGGCACTGGAGTTACTATCTTCTTCCGCTCTATAGAAGCTATTTTTTCTTTTACTTCTGGAAATAGCTAATTAACAGGTCAGGTTTATTTAAAAAATTATTTGCCATACTATGAAAATATTCCAATTATGCATTATACATATTCACTTTTTTTCTGAAGACATTGCATTCTTTTTTATAATATATAATCAAGGCTGAAAATAATATTGTTGGCCACAACTATATGTGCTTTTTTTTCTTGCAAATTACAATGCCATGAATGATGAACAGGTTTGGTAATAGTTTTGTACACTAAAATACTTCCATATATATACGGTAGGTTTATCATGTTACCTGGCAAAGGCAGAATATAATGAATAGATTGCTGCCCGTAGGTGATGGCACTTTCCATGTTGAAATTCAGCTCTGCCTGATATCTGTCTATAGGACTATAATCAATTACAGCTCAAGGACAAGAAAGAAGTCTGTGCAAGGATCAAAGGACAAGACAGTTCCCACCTTGGTAATCAGCATGGGGCTGATGATGATTGATGATACCTGACTGATTTTACACATTTATGGCTAGAAAGAGAATGTCAAACAACAGGCCTCAGCCCTAACATATATAAGAAATAACCTGTCTCATGCACGGACAGAGAATTTCTCACATACAAAAAAATAGTTCATTCACAATACACCATATACATATGTAGATACTTTAATTGCACATTATTTTTTAACAGAAAGATTTTGAAAATTTTAAAAGTTGAAGTTGAAAAGTTATAAAAGTTATATTTTTAAAAAATAATTTTACTGGGACTTGTGGAGATACGGGAGTCAGTGGGTGCTCTCTTCCGCTGTCCCAGCCACTTTTAGAAAGACAGCATGGACCAGGTCTCATCCCGAAACTGAACACCAGAGCTCCTTTACCATGGGCGGAACACTACTCAGACAACACAGGGTGAGGGAACCACAATATTAAGGCTTTATTGGATCCCCAAACAGTTAACAGCATATAACACATAACCAGCAAAACATAACATGTAACAGGCAACAGAGTTTCATCCTTCCGCTGGCTCACCAGGGTTTAGAATATAGCACAGGAAAGTTTGTAGCCAGGTGACTGGATTGCCCCAACCTGTGTTGCATCCTTATGCAGTCTTTGATATCCCAGCTGAATCCAAACATTCGATGCTGAAGTCCTTGCAGTATTGTAATCCAGGTTCTGATCCCCTGGTCGGCACCAAAGTGCCTAGGCCTGGGGTTATGGCTTGCCAATCGGATCCGTAGATCCTAGATTAGCTGTCTGTAACAAGTCCCGTGCACCTCTAGTCAGGGCCGAAGTCCCTAGACCGAGGACACTAGACAAAATCAAAAATCACCCTGGTTAATGAACAGGTCTTTATATACCTGAGCCCTCATTGCAGGATATTGGGGATGTCACGATGGGTGGAATAAGACTGTGGTCTCATTGGCTGGGGTAGTATTGCAGTCCTGGCAAGGGAGACTCAAAGCACCACAGATAGTTTACATAGCACCATAGATAGATTACATACTAATACAATGGAATGTTAGGATTAAGTTCTCTGAGCCTCTGACCTTCTATAACAAAGAGTTGAGATAATTACATGTAAACATCACCAGGCATTTACAAGACTTGTAGGAACAATGAGTGGCGCCTCGCAAGATAGGAATTAAAATACAGTACAAAGAGGTGAGATAATTGCACTGCCCACATTAACACTACCAGACATCTAGAAGACTTGTAGGAACAATGAGTTGCTTATCACAAGGTAGAGCACAAAATACAAAGAATTGTCTGGCTACATAAGAAATCATCCTATGTTATATATTTAAGAAGTCTATTTCGTCACAGGACTTACTAGTGAATCTCAAAAAATTAGAATATTTCTGTAAATGTTGAAGATTATGGCTTACAGTCAATGAAAACCCAAATGTCATTATTTCAGAAAATGAAAGTATGGAGGATGAAGGGTTAAAAACCATGCTGCTGTATTCCACGAGACATCAAAGGGTGAATATAATATTGATTTATTAGTCAACATTTTTCTGAAATGCCCTGAAACATGGCAATATTACATTGATATTTGATGATATTCTAATTCACTGACATGCATTAGTATATTTACATCTTTTCTAACAACCAATTCTTTCCAACACCAATGGCGTTCTCATAGACAAATTTTGTAATTGGATCAGTAGAGGCACTTGGAAAGAAACTCCATAGATTTCAAATGTTACAAAAATATAGACATGGACTTGTGCAGTTTTTGGAATACTCAAGTTAACATTTGATGGAAAAGTTAACATCTGTAAAGTGCACAACTAGCCAGTGTATTATCATGCTACTGAAAAGCCTATAGTGTAATTTTGATAACCTATTACAGGTAAATTCTTTATTTGCCCTTTTCCTAATTTCTGCCAAAAATATAGGTCCTAATTAAAGATGAGTGAAAATGAGTGTTACCCATTTTGCCCTAACCATATTGTGGCACATCAGAGTCCGGTTGCCACATTGGCATTGCCTCCCTCATGGGGTGATGTCATGCTTGGAAGCAAGAAGGGGTATCCACACCAGGTAAACCCACAGCATGCAACACTTTTCCTGACTCCAGACCTGAAGGGGGAGATCGAGACCCAGGTCAGTGGAGCTTTCTCATAAATTCTGGCCTGGAGGTTTGGTTAGTCTGTCAGTCTTAGAGAACAGGAAGTGTGGAGACCTCCTGGGAACTGGAGCCGGAGGAGCTCGTCCCAGGATAGAGAACAGCAAGTATGAGGAACCCTTCTGAGAGGGTCTGAGGAAGGAGAGAAGAAGGCCTGGGGAGTGGAGCCAGCTGTTGGCTCACCATAGCGCAAAGCGCCAGAAACGGACACCGAAGTCCAAGGTTATGCAGATACTAAAGACCCAGCAACCGAAACTGGAGGACGGGAGACTCTACATCTCCCGGCCACATCAAATCATCTGGAGGCACAGCAGCACTCAAGAGCTCAGGGACAGTTGCCAGAGGAGAGGTACCAGAGAAGGGCTCAGGCTGCCTACCATACGGGTAAGAGAATTGCCAGAAGGAAGAGAGGGTCGCAGCTTAGCTACAGGCAGCCAGGACCAGCAAAGTGAAGCGCAGCAGGGAGCCTTCAAAACTTACCAGGTGAGGAGATCCCCAACTTGCTTCCAGACCGTCCGGACTCACAACATCATCTGTGATCAATTTCCTGGTTTCAACATGCAACTACCAGTAAAGTTAACATAGACTACGTACTGTGTGTCTGTCGGTTATTCCGCGCCCTCAGTCCTGCACCCCAACGGCTTACCACCGCCATAGACTATATTGGTTGCACTGGAGTGATATCACCTTAGCTGCGAAACCATCATCCCCAGAGGTCTCGCACCGCAGTGTCGCCCATCAATAGCCGAACATCACGAGTGGCGTCACAACTTTCATCCCCAAAACCTTAATTCCCAAATTTTTATTCACACTGCCAGGGTTACAGAGCCGGATCTTGACCCCTGTGACTCCCAGCCAGTACTGTAGTCCGTTTCCAAGTTTCCCACGGCCCAGTGGGGCATGTCAATATCTTCAGATCGATGGTGCTCATGTTTAAATCCAAGGGCATCTTATCTGGGTCCATTATTTCTGGCCTTAATGAGGGCCTAGCAAATGTGCAAAAGGCACAGCATGTACTCTGACCTTGAATGCATGCTCAGAATCCTCCTGGGCTCCTCAAACCTGGATGATCCCAATGAAAGTGAGAAGCCAGAGAATTCCAACACAATTGGCAGCAATATAAAGATACACTGAGGACCAGAAGGGTAATGTTAAGGACGGAGGGGCTAGAAAGGTTAGTCATGAGGTGAGTATAAGAATTTTTTATTTTTTTACAAATTACATTTATTATGCAATGGATCTGAAGAGACCTCAAACCATAATAAGGGACAATAAATTTCCAAAGAATAACTTCTCTGTCAATTAAACTTGCAGGAAAAAGCGCTCTTACAGCAAAATTCGAATTTTACCTGATCCGCTCACCTCTAACCCCAATTCATTAAATGTCATCAGAAATAAATGCTCTGTTTGTGTATTGATATGTTTGTCCAGTAATAATTTAAAACAAATAAAATCCCATTACTATTTTTGGCATATTCTATGTAGTAAAGTGCAGTAAATTGTTAAATATACGACTGTAACTATAATAATAAAAATAAGTTGATTCATGTGAACTTAGCATTTCATGAAGCACTAAAACTTTGTAGACTTTGTAGTGTGATGACCACACTTGGATTACTTAGTGGACTAAAAAAAATGACATGGAATGGAACTTGTCATCTGATTGATGCTGCCTAAACAATCAATGTGCAACAACAATCAGACACTAGCTAAATTATTGCAGCAATGTATGTTTTAGAAACCCTGAAGTGTTTCAGAGAAATGTACTTTGAAATGGTGTATTGTGACTATGCACCTTGAGTGACTATTCCCATCACCCCATGACTAATGGGTCTCTTTCCTTGTCTGGGCACTTGGAGAATCCAATGGATCACAGTGGATTGAAGTTACTGGAGATTGGACTTAGGCTAGGGTCAGACCTGAGTCAGCCCTTAGCCTGCTGAATCCGTTTAAAACTTAGTTTCTGGCAGGCTGAGCACATAGCGTTAACTGCATGTAAAGCTATGCACCGCCTGCCTATGCATCACTTTGGTAACCTGATGATTCACGCAGTCTCCAGCTCACACAGAAGTCCCGGATATGCACTATTGCAGAGCGCATAGGAAACGCGGTTTGCAGCATTTTCCTGTGCGCTCTGCAGCAGCGCATATCCAGGACTTCTGTGTGGAGCCGGCAGCTGCGCGAATCATCAGGTTACCATAGTGAAGCATAGGCAGGCGGTGCTTAGCATTACATGCTATTAACACTATGCGCTCAGCCTGCCAGAAACTAAGTTTTAAACGGATTCGGCAGGCTAAGGGCAGACGCAGGTCTGACCCTAGCCTTAGACTATTTAAGATGCGAGATTTCATGCCAAGTTTTCAATGTATGATTCACGGAAATGCTGCAGCTTTCTAGAGTATAGCATACTTGGTTTCAATAACAAATCTGGTGTATGATTCATGATGCAAATTGTTTGCGTAAGATGAACCATTTGACTGGAACTTTTTAAATTGAGGTGGACTACAAAAGTTGGGACCATCCTGACCAGATACACCTTGTCGCGAAGTGATGGCTTTTATGCTCTTTTGATAAAAATAGTGATAAATAAGTACCCTATGTTATTTGCATGAAATATCACTTATTTTTTTTTCTGCAGGGTATTTGCTCATTTTGTTTTTAATCCGTATATACTCGCGTATAAGCCGAGTTTTTCAGCCCAAAAATTGGGCTGAAAAGTGCCCCCCTCGGCTTATACGCGAGTCAATACGGCCCCCTCAAAGTTTTGCGCCCCCACCTCCCTTTCTGGGCCCCCCCGCATGCAGCGCTGCATATACATTACCGGTCTAGCAGCTGTCACCCTCCGATGGCGGATCGCGGCTCCCGGCTCCGGGCTCCATCTTCCTCTGTGTCTTCCTTGTCATGTGACCGGCCGGTGTCGCGATGACGTCATCGCGATGCGCGATGAGCCCCGGTCACAAAGCAGGAAGACAGCGAGGAAGATGGAGCCCGGAGCCGGGAGCCGCGATCCGCCACCGGAGGGTGACAGCTGCTAGACCGGTAATGTATATGCGCAGCGCTGCATGCGAGGGGGCCCAGAAAGGGAGGTGGGGGCGCCAAATTATGAGGGGGGCCCTGCATACTACCACTGGGGCTGTATACTACCACTGGGGCTGTATACTACCACTGGGGCTGAATATACCACTGGGGCTGCTGTATACCACCACTGGGGCTGTATATACTACCACTGGGGCTGTATACTACCACTGGGGCTGTATACTACTACTGGGGCTGAATATACCACTGGGGCTGCTGTATACTACCACTGGGGCTGTATACTACCACTGGGGCTGTATACTACTACTGGGGCTGAATATACCACTGGGGCTGCTGTATACTACCACTGGGGCTGTATACTACCACTGGGGCTGTATACTACCACTGGGGCTGAATATACCACTGGGGCTGAATATACCACTGGGGCTGCTGTATACTACCACTGGGGCTGTATACTACCACTGGGGCTGTATACTACTACTGGGGCTGAATATACCACTGGGGCTGCTGTATACTACCACTGGGGCTCTATACTACCACTGGGGCTGAATATACCACTGGGGCTGCTGTATACTACCACTGGGGCTGAATATACCACTGGGGCTGCTGTATACTACCACTGGGGCTGTATACTACCACTGGGGCTGTATATACTACTGGGGCTGCGTGTATACTACCACTGGGGCTGTATATACTACTGGGGCTGCGTGTATACTACCACTGGGGCTGCTGTATACTACTACTGGGGCTGTATACTACCACTGGGGCTGTATATACCACTGGGGCTGCTGTATACTACCACTGGGGCTGAATATACCACTGGGGCTGCTGTATACTACCACTGGGGCTGTATACTACCACTGGGGCTGTATATACTACTGGGGCTGCGTGTATACTACCACTGGGGCTGTATATACTACTGGGGCTGCGTGTATACTACCACTGGGGCTGTATATACTACTGGGGCTGCGTGTATACTACCACTGGGGCTGCTGCTGTATACTACCACTGGGGCTGCTGTATATACCTCTGGGGCTGCTGTATACTACCACTGGGGCTGCTGCTGTATATACCACTGGGGCTGCTGCTGTAACACTGCTGGGGCCTGTATATACCACTGGGGAGGCTGCTGTATACCACACTGCTGGGGTCTGTATACCTGTGCTGGGGTCCACCCTCGGCTTATACACGAGTCAATAGATTTTCCCAGGTTTTGGGGGCAAAAGTAGGGGGGTCGGCTTATACACGGGTCGGCTTATACACGAGTATATACGGTAGGTTATATCTAATAATTGCTACAGTGTAAGGCCACGTGAACACATTGAGTATTTAGTCAGTATTTTACATCAGTATTTACAAGCCAAATCCAGGAGTGGAACAATCTGGGGAAAAGTATAATAGAAAGACGTCAACACTTCGGCTGGGGTCACACATGCGGCAAGATTTTAAAATCCTGATCCGGTTTTGAGCTGTAAAAAAGCTCAATACCGGATCAGGAACCGCTGCCCATAGGAGCCCATTTTAATAACCAGATTGTACCACATGCAATCCGGTTACCTGCTCCGGTTTTGCAGCCTGCGTGAAAAATCATGCAGGCTGCATTTTTCGCAGCGATATTCCTGCCGCAGCCTTTTTGTTATTATGGGCTCCTATGGGAGTCCATGCGGCTGCCGCAAGGCATTTATGAATGCCTGCGGCAGCCGGCGGCTTTGTTCATCCCTGCTGCCGCTGGGATGAACAGAGGGTTAAATATTAATATTCAATGTGGGCAACATGCCTCTTTCTATTAAAACCCGCCGGCTCCTGCATCAGGACCAGTAGCCTACGAAATTTGTGTAAGCATTTTACAGAACAGCATCCTCAATGAGGAGCTGTCAGTGGTGCTTACTCAATTTGTGTAGGATACTGGTCCTGATGCAGGAACCGGAGGCTGTAAATAGAAATTACAGTTAAAAGCCAACCTTAGCGGCTAATGGGTTAGCTATAGAATTAACCCCCGACATGCTGTCCTGTGTGGACAGCATGTCTCTAGGGGGGGTGGGCACCCCCTAGAGACATGTTGCCCACATGGATTCATATTATTTAACCCCTTGTTCATCCCTGCTGCAGCAGGGATGAGCAAAGGGTTAAATGTTAGTAGTGGATGTGGGCAACATGTCTGTAGGTAGTGTAATGTACGTACTGTATCTGCTGCTCTCCAAGGTCCTGAAAGCTTAAACAGTACTTCTATGGCAGTATTGCAGCTATAGAACTACTGTATAAGCTATTAGCATCATGGAGAGTGGCTTATATAGTACGCATTTTACGTACTGTATCTGCTTCACTGACAGGAGCCGCCGCCAAACATTTAGTTTATTTAAAAGCCGGTAATAGCCGCAACTAAAGAATTAATGCACATTAACCCTTCCTATGCCGACCTATGTGGTCAGCATGTCTGTAGGGAGGGTGAGCATTACGTACAGACATGTTGTCCACATCTTTTAACAACATTAAGGCTGCTTTCACATTACAATTTTAGGTCATCCGATTGTATCCGTTTCAAAATGGATACACTCAGATCCGAAATCGGATCCCACGTCCCCTATGTGAATCGGATCGGATGTGCCACTATTGGCATCCAATTTTGGCACCATCCGATCTGGTCCGATTTAATCACGGGCACAAAATTGCAACCTGCTACGATTTTGTGTCCGTGACTCAAATTGGACAGCATCGGATCAGTGCTGATCCGAGAGCCCACAAAATGTGAGCCTATGAACATCGGATCCAAGTTCCCGGAGGATACATCACCTTGTCACCGGCTCCCAGGATGCGACACCATCGGGGCAGAAGGGCCTGTGGTGATGTCAGAGAGCCAGTCAGCTGATGTGTCATGTGACTGGCTCTGTGACATCATCACAGGTCCTTCAGCCACGATGATGTCGCATCCTGGGACCCGGTGACAAGGTCATGTATCCTCCGGGAGGAGGTTTTTTTTTTTAACACACAGGGAAGAGAACGGGGGACAGGATAGGGATTAGTTCAGGATATAGGAGTGGTGGGACAGAATAGAATATCAGGGGGAAGAAGATGGAGAAGGCAGGATCAGGGAGAGACAGGGGACCGCAGGATCCTGCATAGAATTGGATCGGATGGCTATTTGACATCCGATTGCAGGGATCCGTGTTGATCCGTGCCTGTCCATGGGATCCTCCTTCAAACTTGGATCCCATGGACAGGCACTAAATCGTAATGTTAAACCAACCTAAATCCTTTGGTCATCCCTGCGGCAGCAAGGATGAACAAAGTATCCGGCAACCAGATTGCACATTCAGAGCAATCCCGTTGCCGGATTTCGGTTTAGGAACAAATTTTGTTCCTAAAATGTGTGTGATGGCAATTGCGGTTACCGCATCCAAATCTGGATGTGGCAACCGCAATTGCACATCAAAGTGTGAACCCAGCCTTCTTTATTTATCACCCACTCCTAGTTTTGGCTACAAATCCTGAGGTAAAAAACTGACCAAAAGCTGAACATGTGAATATAGCCTTAATGTGCCTTAATGTGCAACTGCATATTGCACTTTTATAATGTCTTAAAACTCATTTCTTTGGTCATAGACAAAATGCATCTTTTCAGTAGTGATGAGCGAACTTTGCTCGAACATGTTCGCCAATTTCAAATTCAGCAAGAACATGGCCGATTTAATTCTATATCTCAAATTTGAACACTTCCACCAAACGTCAGTGAATACAAATTTGTTCAACTAAAATTCGGAATTTAAAATGGCCCTAAAACTTTACTTGTTTATTTGGAGTCAAAACGCTCACCGGAAGACCCGCTGGCTGGGGACAACACCTAACCTATGTAGAGGAGTGTCCCCAGCCATTGGGTCTATGACCTTGTATTATGCTGTAGAATTTTGGGGAATTTTTGGAATTTTTTTAACATAACATCTAACCTATGTAGAGGAGTGTCCCCAGCCATCGGGCATACCGACTTGTATTATGCTGTAGAATTTTGGGAAATTTTTTGAAATTTTTTAAGCTTCCTCGTGTTTGCAGGTGTTTTTACACCTGCAGGATCTGAGTTTTGGAAAATCATCCTTAAAACCCATCCTGCGTGATAATATAGGTGAATCTAATGGAAATGTAGAATCCCTGTGGGTGGAGATAAGGGGAGGGGGAAAGAATAATAAATTACTGATAGGGGTTTGTTATAAATCCCCAACAATAAGGGAAGTGGAGGAGAATATCCTCATAAAGCAAATAGATGAAGTAGCGACTCAGGGAGAAGTCATTATTATGGGGGACTTCAACTACCCTGAAATACATTGGGGAACAGAAACCTGCAATTCTAGCAAAGGTAATAGGTTTTTGACAACTATGAGAGACAATTCCCTTTCACAACTGGTTCAGGACCCAACAAGAAGGGGGGCACTGCTGGACCTAATATTAACCAACAGGCCAGACCGCATATCAAATATACGGGTTGGAGATCACTTGGGTAATAGTGATCATAAAATAATAAGTTTTCAAGTATCCTTTACTAAGATGTGTAGTAGAGGGGCTACAAGGACACTAAACTTCAAGAAGGCAAATTTCCAACGGTTGAGAGATGATCTTAGGGCAATAAACTGGGACGATATCCTGAGACATAAAAGTACACAAAGCAAGTGGGAAACGTTTATTAGCATCCTGAATAGGGCCTGTGCACAATATATACCTTATGGGAATAAGCATGCTAGAAAAAGGAGGAAACCACTATGGCTAAATAAGGCTGTAAGGGGCGCAATAAATAACAAAAAGACAGCATTTAGGGAATTAAAGCAAGCAGGTAGTGATGAGGCATTAAATAAATACAGAAAATTAAATAACATCTGTAAAAAGCAAATCAAGGCAGCAAAGATTGAGACAGAGAGACTCATTGCCAGAGAAAGTAAAAATAATCCCAAATTATTTTTTAACTACATAAATAGTAAGAAACTAAAAAATGATGGTGTTGGCCCCTTTAAAAATAATCTGGGTGAAATAGTGGATGAGGATGAGGGAAAAGCCAATATGCTAAATGACTTTTTTTCAACAGTATTTACACAAGATAATCCCATGACAGACAATATGATCAGTGATAACAAAAACTGTCAATTAAATGTCACCAGCTTAACCCAGCAGGAAGTACGGCATCGTATAAAAATCACTAAAATTGACAAATCCCCGGGCCTGGATGGGATACACCCCAGAGTGCTGCAGGAATTAAGTACTGTCATAGATAGACCATTATTTTTAATCTTTAAAGATTCCATAATAACAGGGTCTGTACCACAGGACTGGCGTATAGCAAATGTGGTGCCAATATTCAAAAAGGGGACTAAAACTGAACTTGGAAATTATAGGCCAGTAAGCTTAACCTCTACTGTGGGTAAAATCCTAGAGGGTTTTCTAAGAGATGCTATACTGGAGTATCTGAAGAAAAATAACCTCATGACCCAATATCAACATGGTTGTACGAGGGACCGTTCCTGTCAAACTAATCTGATAAACTTCTATGAAGAAGTAAGTTCTGGTCCAAAGAAATGCAGTGGATGTGGTGTATATGGACTTTTCAAAAGCTTTTGATACGGTGCCACACAAAAGGTTGATACATAAAATGAGAGCAATGGGGATAGGGGAAAATATGTGTAAGTGGGTTAAGAACTGGCTTAGTGATAGGAAACAAAGGGTGGTCATTAATGGAACACACTCAGAATGGGTCACAGTTAACAGTGGGGTACCACAGGGGTCAGTGTTGGGCCCGCTTCTTTTTAATATATTTATTAATGACCTTGTAGGGGGCATACAGAGTAGAATCTCAATATTTGCAGATGACACTAAACTCTGCAGGGTAATTAATACAGAGGAGGACAATTTTATATTACAGGAGGATTTATGTCAACTAGAAGCTTGGGCTGATAAATGGCAAATGAGCTTTAATGGGGATAAATGTAGGGTCATGCACTTGGGCAGAGGAAACAAAAGGTATAATTATGTGCTTAATTGTAAAACACTGGGCAAAACTGTCACTGAAAAAGACCTGGGTGTATGGGTAGATGACAAACTCACATTTAGTGGCCAGTGTCAGGCAGCTGCTGCAAAGGCAAATAAAATAATGGGATGCATTAAAAGAGGCATAGATGCTCATGAGGAGAACATAATTTTACCTCTATACAAGTCACTAGTGCGACCACACTCAGAATACTGTGTACAATTCTGGTCTCCGGTGTATAAGAAAGACATAGCTGAACTAGAGCGGGTCCAGAGAAGAGCAGCCAAGGTTATTAGTGGACTGAGGGGTCTGCAATACCAAGACAGGTTATTAAACATGGGGTTATTTAGCTTGGAAAAACGAAGGCTTAGGGGTGATCTTATAATAATGTATAAAAATATGAGGGGACAGTACAGAGAACTTTTTAATGATCTCTTTACTCTTAGGCCTGAGACTGGGACAAGGGGGCATCCTCTACGTCTGGAGGAAAGAAGGTTTAATCATAAACACAGACGTGGATTCTTTACTGTAAGAGCAGTGAGACTATGGAACTCTCTGCCACATAATGTTGTAATGAGTGACTCACTACTAACATTTAAGAAGGGCCTGGATGCCTTTCTTGAAAACTATAATATTACTAGTTATATATACTAGATCCTTTGATAGGGCGTTGATCCAGGGAATTAGTCTGATTGCCATATCTGGAGTCAGGAAGGAATTTTTTCCCCCAATATGGATCTAGTGTTGCCACATGGGTTTTTTTTGCCTTCCTCTGGATCAACATGTTAGGCTATGGGTTGAACTAGAGGGACTAAAAGTCTTCCTTCAACCTTAAAAACTATGTTACTATGTGCCAGATGTGTTAGCAGCCGGGAAGTCCTGTAAGCTTACCATAAACCATAAGGGTGCGTGCACACGGTCCGGAGGAGCTGCTTGTTGGACGCAGCTCCTCCAGACCTGAGTGAAGCCCCGGGTGGCCGCAGGGAGCCTGCAACTGCCCTATACTCACCGTGTGCGGCGGGTGCAGGGCGGCTTCTCCCTGCAGTTACCCGATGGGAGCCGCTTCCGACTCCGCAGCATGAAATGAACATGCTGCGGAGGAGCGGACTCCCGGCAACCCGCACCGCAGCTCCAAAGACGCTGCGGGCGGGTTACGCATAGTGAAGATAAGATTTCTTGAAATCCCATCCACTATGCTAATACTGTACTACGCAGCGTTTTGTACGCAGCGGCAAGACGCTGCATCCAAAATGCTGCGTACACTGATCGTGTGCACGCACCCTAAGTGTAAGAGAGCTTTATATTTTAAGGGAATTTTTTGTGAAATTTTCATTATTATTATTATTTAGTGTTTTTTTATTGTAGCGCAAACCTTTATTATTGCAGATTGTCATGAGCATGTGAGACCATCTGTTGTACACTTATTTAAAAGCAATATGTGAAAAAATAAAATATGGCTATTATATGCTTGAAATCCCTGATTTTATAGCTCTGTTCACACTAATGAAACCCCGTAGTACGTCTATTGCTTCTTAAAAATGTGTAATCACTATTTAATGTCATAATAATCATAATACTAATAATATGTATTCATTTATATAGCGCTTTACATCCACTTGCAACACTGTTCCCATTGGGGCTCACATTCCATGTACTTGTATAATGCATATTCCAGTTTTCTTCCTGGCATTTCTGCAGTAACCAGTAGTCTAAGGGTAGGGTCACATTGCAAACATGAATTGCATTCACCGCATCCGGATCCGGATGCGGTGAATGCAATTCCGGTCACACACATTTTTTGTCAAAAATGTGTGCAGAATACCGCACTGCGGTAACCGGATGGCTCAGGATGTGTAATCCTGAGCCATCCGGTAACTGCATAGTTTGCGGATCCTGGCTATTGCCGGGATCAGCAAACTGTCCTCTGCCTATTCAAGAGTTAAATGTAGTAAGTAAAGTACTGTTTGAGGTCTGTAGGGGGGGCTAAGACCCCCCTACAGACCAGCCGCCCACTCCGGTGGGCTTCTACTACAATTTCCTATGGCTCGGGGCTCGGATGAGCCCCGTGCATGTCTCCAAACCTCCCGCCCCCCCGTATCACTATACAGGGGTGCCTGCACCCCTCTTGTATAGCGATTCCTGCATGTGGCCCTAAAGTTAGAATACAGAACACATGTAAGCTCATACTTACATGTCATCGTCGGCAGTGTAGTGTGTAATCCCTGGGCGGGGCTGTTTGCTGCAGCCTCCGCCCCCTCATTCCTTATGGCCGCCCCCTCTGTGCCTCATCCAGTGATGTGAGGGCGGCCACGTCATGAAAGGGGCGGGGCTAACCAAGTCACATATTTAGCCCCGCCCCTTTCATGACGTGGCCGCCCTCACATCACTGGATGAGGCACAGAGGGGGCTGCCATAAGGAATGAGGGGGCGGAGGCTGCAGCAAACAGCCCCGCCCAGGGATTACACACTACACTGCCGACGATGACATGTAAGTATGAGCTTACATGTGTTCTGTATTCTAACTTTAGGGCCACATGCAGGAATCGCTATACAAGAGGGGTGCAGGCACCCCTGTATAGTGATACGGGGGGGCGGGAGGTTTGGAGACATGCACGGGGCTCATCCGAGCCCCGAGCCATAGGAAATTGTAGTAGAAGCCCACCGGAGTGGGCGGCTGGTCTGTAGGGGGGTCTTAGCCCCCCCTACAGACCTCAAACAGTACTTTACTTACTACATTTAACTCTTGAATAGGCAGAGGACAGTTTGCTGATCCCGGCAATAGCCGGGATCCGCAAACTATGCAGTTACCGGATGGCTCAGGATTACACATCCTGAGCCATCCGGTTACCGCAGTGCGGTCCCAGAAACGCTGCGAAAACTGCTGCCTGCATGATTTAAAACGCAGGCAGCAGTGCCGGATCCGGCCACCGGATGGCTTGTGAAGCCATCCGGTGTTTTGCATAGGCTCCTATGAGGAGCGTTTCCTGGTCCGGTTTGGAGCTTTTTGAAAGCTCCAAACCGGATCAGGATTTATAAAACAAAACGCAGATGTGACCCTGGCCTAATTCAGCATTCCAGATTAATTGGTGGTGAATGTTGACCTGAATTAAATTATTTACTTTCATCATTAAATTTCATAGTAACATGTCATGCTTCAATAATGACTGCCAGTTCACTGAATTTGTCCTTAAATGTAATGCAATACTTTATTACGTTTGGCATATCTATCTGTGTATACATTTCATATATTGCCGGGGTGTTATAAGACTTAGTTTCGCCTCTAATATTTTAGGTGACATGTTTTATATGAAGATGGCCCAATTTGTTCCCCCCGTCCCCTCCCCCCCTTATCTTTTATATCTTTTATAGGCGGCCGTCACACACTACGATATATGTAAACATATCGCTGGAAAGTGACTGATTGGCATCGCTCCTACGACGTGGTTGCGCGTGACAGGTGGATCTGACTAGCGATAAGTGGTCAGATCGTTATATACAGATATGGGAACCTGACCCCATATCACACAATGTCGATCATCGAATCTGCTGCATCGTTCTGTGTGACACCACGATAATCGATCTCCATACCAATTTCGCCTATTCACATCATTGACAAGCACCAATCGCTGGTTGTGTGAATGATCCCTGCACGTAACATCGCTGCTGCGTCCTGAAGGTTATCCATACATGGGACACCTCACTAACATGTTGAGCACGAGCACACACCACTGACATTATTATTGAGTTCCCACACAAAATCATAGTGTGTTATGACGGCCACCTTATACAGACATTTATATATATGTCATTCGAATGCTATGACTTGTTTCTGCTGTCTGAGAATATTTATTTTCTTAATAAAAATTATTGCAACCAATAATGACTGCCAGTAAGTAGTGCAGTTCTCATATACATTGTGACCTGACATACCAGTGTAAATTAGCAGCTAGGCATTAGTCAACAATAGTGTGCAAACATTCAACTCCAGTACTGATTGCTCAGGTCTCAATCATGGCACTCAATGCAAGAGGCAGGGCCCCTTAGGGAAAGCAAACAAAACACACCCAAAGCTACGGAACTTTAACAGCACCTGCCGCCATATTACCTTTACACGCCCATAGGCACACAACTCTGCTGTCTCTGCAATTCAAGTGGCATGAAGTTACGCTCTCTTGGCAGTTCAAAGGGCACTTAGCACCACTGTGTCTGCACTCCCATAGGCATGCAAGTACTGTATCTGGATCCCACACCGCAGTCCTTTCTCCATGGATCCCCTGCAAGGCATGGCTGACCTTGACTCAGAGGTATAATCTTCCTGAGCCCCTTGGGGGTAGAAGGTGGGTCAGCCGAACCAGAATCAGAGTGGCATCATGGAGAGGAGATGGAGAGTGAGGCCTATGTCACATGGAGCTTCGCCACACTTCCCAATTTGGTCTTAATTTGTAATTTAGGGTGGATCCAGACCTGGGTCCTGATTCAAGCCACAGAAACAAGGAACAAGTTCCAGCAGTAAGGTGACTTCTACCATATGGCATCCGGGCCCGGGAGCAGCTCATGTGAAACTGCATATCATCTGGCTGTATGTCTAGCTACATTCCGGTTGCAGCTGGTGTTGCAGCCTCAGCTCCTCAGCTCCCATTCCCCAAGCCCCCCTGGCCCAGGACAAGTACCTTTATGGGGAGCACAAGGAAGAGGAGCACCTAGAAGGCAATGTGTCCCAGCTGAGTGGATCACCCTCACCACCTCCGGAGGAATTCAACTGGGACTATGCCACGTGGGGACCCCTACCTCCTCCTAACACCTATCCAACAAGGCATCAACCACACTGTTCTCCTATGTCATTTGACGAGGATACTCAGCTTGCAGATGCCATCGGCCAGGACTGCTTGCATGGGCCTAAGGCAAATGACTTCCTCGACCAATGCATGAAAGGCAAGGTGGTGGCATTTAAACACGATAGGGGGTATGGGTTACTTGTGGAACATGGCACCAAACATCTGTGCTATATCAACCGTGCCACCCTGCAGCATGATGATCTTCCCCAAAGATTAAGTTGGGGATGAGGTCACATTTATGAAGGTGCGGGGTATGAAGAGTTTGTTTGTGGCTGGCGTATTCCGGGTTGGCATCCTCCCAATTCCAGAATTGACAGGAGGAGGCCAACTTAGAGAGAAGTTACCATCAGGTGCAGGCAAATTCTCTCCTGGTTGGCCAGCCAGATGCACCCAAAGTCACAGGGCATGGACATGTTCCCAAAGATGATCCTGGTCCTGTCTGTCCTAGAGGGGATGGTCGTCCACTAGGTCCTCCATCATTCTCTCCAGCTGTGGTAATGATGGAATTTGCTGTGGGCAGGCTTTGACAGAGAATGCACCAAGAGGAATAGCCCCATAAACCCCAAAAGACTGTTCAGCAGCAGACTACTGTCCTAAACCGTGGCCGTCATCCAGGGCATGGATAAAAATGCAGATAAACATGCCCAGTGGACTTTCCTAAAGGCATTTCGTTGGGTCTGTGACACACTGACCCATCACATACATGGCATAGACTTTTAAGACTTGTTTTTTTTTTACAATTTTTTGTTGTCCTGCACCCATCCATGTTTTTGTGTGGATACTATGCATATTGTTTTGTTTTTATGTTTGCGACTTATAGTCTGTGTGTAAATAGTAAAGATTGTTGAGTTAACTCCTTGTGTGCTGGACTGTTTCTGCAAAGAGGTGCTTTGATGCTGCCCTACAGAGACTAGTGAACAAGCCGCTGGCCTGTGGCCTGAAGGTGTGAGGTATGAAACTGTAAGACACTACACCAGGGGTCTCAAACTCGCGGCCCGCGGGCCGCATGTGGCCCCTGGAGCTTCCCTGTGCGGCCCCCAGCACTTTGGACCAAGAACCATGCTGGCGGCGGTCCAGTGCATGGTGCCGCCGCTTTCTCCGCTATAACATTACTTGCGGCCGCTTCACTGTCTCTGCCGCTCGCTCTGCCGCTCTGTAAGCTCAATACAAGCCCCCAGCCAATGAGAGGCCGCTGACGTCACCTGCGGGCCTCTCATTGGCTGACGGTGACTCGCATTGAACTTGCAGAGCGAGCGGCAGAGACAGTGAAGCGGCCGCAAGTAATGTTATAGCGGAGAAAGCGGCGGCACCATGCACTGGACCGCCGCCAGCATGGTTCTTGGTCCAAAGTGCTGGGGCTGCACAGGGAAGCCCCAGGGTCCCCATGCACTGGACCAGCATGGTTAGTGTAATAAAAGTGTGTGCTAGTGTGAGTGCCTGTGAGTGTGCGTGTGAGTGCCTGTGCGTGTGAGTGCCTGTGCGTGTGAGTGCCTGTGCCTGTGAGTGCCTGTGCGTGTGAGTGCCTGTAAGTGTGAGTGCCTGTGCCTGTGAGTGCCTGTAAGTGTGAGTGCCTGTGCCTGTGAGTGCCTGTGCGTGCCTGTGAGTGTGAGTGCCTGTGAGTGCCTGTGAGTGTGAGTGCCTGTAAGTGTGAGTGCCTGTGCCTGTGAGTGCCTGTGCGTGTGAGTGCCTGTGAGTGTGCATGCCTGTGAGTGCCTGTGCGTGCCTGTGAGTGTGAGTGCCTGTGAGTGCCTGTGAGTGTGAGTGCCTGTGCCTGTGAGTGCCTGTGAGCGTGAGTGCCTGTGAGTGCCTGTGAGTGTGAGTGTCTGTGAGTGTGAGTGCCTGTGCCTGTGAGTGCCTGTGAGCGTGAGTGCCTGTGAGTGCCTGTGAGTCTGAGTGCCTGTGCCTGTGAGTGCCTGTGAACGTGAGTGCCTGTGAGCGCCTATGCCTGTGAGTGCGAGTGCCTGTGAGTGCGAGTGCTTGTGAGTGCCTGTGAGTGTGAGTGCCTGTGAGTGTGAGTGCCTGTGAGTGTCTGTGCCTGTGAGTGCCTGTGAGCGTGAGTGCCTGTGAGCGTGAGTGCCTGTGAGCGTGAGTGCCTGTGAGCGCCTGTGCCTGTGAGCGCCTATGCCTGTGAGTGTGAGTGCCTGTGAGTGTGAGTGCCTGTGAGTGTCTGTGCCTGTGAGTGCCTGTGAGCGTGAGTGCCTGTGAGTGCCTGTGAGCGTGAGTGCCTGTGAGCATGAGTGCCTGTGAGCGTGAGTGCCTGTGAGTGTGAGTGCCTGTGTGTGTGAGTGCCTGTCTTGAGAGTGCCTCTTGAGTGCCTGTGGGTGTCAGAGTGCCTGTGGGTGTCAGAGAGCCTGTGGAGTGCCTGTGAGTGTGAATGCGTGAGGGTGTCAGAGTGCGCGATTTTGTACAGAAGTGTGTGATTATAACAAAAGTCCTTGGTGGTCCGCATTCTTCATTAGGTGGATTTACCTGATGAAGACGGCGGGCCACCGTGGAAACACGTTGTGGTATATTAAAGGTAATTAAACGTGTGCCTCCTGTGCTCTAGCGCTTCTGTTATAATCACACACTTCTGTACAAATATCATATCCCCATCCTAGGTTTGCAGCAGGAGCAGCTGTGAGCCAAAGTCACCGCTAACAGAATCCAAAGGTCCTGCGGTGACGTAGCTGAGAACGTCACAGGGGCAGGTGATCGGCTGCTCGTGTCAACTGACTGGAAGAAGGAGCTGCTCGTGGAGGAAACCCCGACCGCTGGAGTCCGAAGCCATCCACTGCGATACGCCGAGGTTGTGCAGGGTTGCAGAACCTCGAAAGGTGAGATGCGAACTCCCCATATCTGTTATTGACGCCCTCACTAGACCACCAGGTACCGCTCATGGGTTGTGCATCCCCCCTTTTGTTCCACGTGAGTGTGAGAGTGTGAGTTAATGTGAGTGTGGGTGAGTTAATGTGTGAGTGGGTGTGATTGTGAGTGAATATGTCTGAGTGTGTAAAAAGAAGGCAGACCAGGTTGGGGATATCACTAAAAAAGAGGTCCAGCATGGGGGACATTACTACACTATGGGGGCCAGGATGGGGACATCACTACAAAAGGGGACCAGCATGGGGGACAGGATGGTGACATCACTACAAAAGGGATCAGTAAGGGGGTCATCATTACAAAAAGGGACCAGCACGGGGGACATTACTACAGAAGGGGATCAGGTTGGGGATATTAGTACAAGAGGGCGACCAGGATGGGGACCAGTATGGGGACATTACAACAAGAAAGGGACCAAGATGCGGACATTACTACAAGAAGGGGATCAGGATTTGGACGTTACTACATTGACCAAAAAATCTGGTATTACTAAAAATGTCAGGGTACTGTCACACCAGGTGACATCGCCCCGTGTAAAGTGGCGATTTTGCACCGAAAAATCGGCTCAGAGTGGTCGCCTGGTTTCACAGCACTGCTGTGAAACCAGGCAACCACTCTCAGGCGATGTGTAAGCATCGCCCTGTGTAACATCGCGAATAGCGATGTTACAGGCGATGGGAGCCATAGGCTCCCATGTTACAGGATCCCTGCTGGGGTTTCTAGACACCCCAACAGCGACATTGCCTGAAACATCGCCAAAGCATCACCGAAGGTATCGCCGCGTCTAAACACACGACGCTGACGGGGTGCCAAAAATGTGTGCGCTCCCGTGTGTCGCCTGCGATATCTCCGGCGATGTCACCAAGTGTGACGGTACCCTTAGTCCTACAAGCAATGCGGCCCCCGATAAAAATTTTTTTCTATGTGCGGCCCACCAACCCAGCCGAGTTTGAGACCCCTGCACTACACCCACTCCAGTAGAACAGGGCTAGCCAAGTGCAGTTGTCAAGGGCCGCAAACAGTGCATGTTTTAAGTATTTCCCTACCATTACACAAGATGCTAGAATCATCCATCACCTCTGCAGATGATGAAATTAGCACCTGTAAAATACAAAGGAGATCATGAAATCCTGAACTGTTTTCAGACCTTGACGACTGTAGTTGTCCACCCTGACCTTTAGGTGTCTGTGGAAATAACCAGTGGGCAAGAGGAATCCTCAAAGGGATCCTGTCTTCTCTAAAAAGCCACCTAAGCTACAAACTCATGTCCCTGCAGCATCCTCTCACTAATCTCACACTCCTTTTGTCTCTTAAAAGCATCTTGTCAAAGTAGAAAAAAAAGATTTTATACTCACTCATTAGGCTTTATAATTAGTAGGGACTATATTCTTTAGCCCTTAGGGCGTGTTGTTTTGCAGGCTCCAGGATCCACCCTCTCTCTTTCTGTGCTGCTGTGATGTGGAGCTGAAGGCAGGATTAATGATTTGCATTCTGTGAATGACAGAGAGGGGGAGGGCAAAGCCTGCACAAGCAAAGCAGCACAGAGAGAGAGAGGGTGGATCCTGGAGCCTGCAAAACAAACACGCCCTAAGGGCTAAAGAATATAGCCCCCTACTAATTATAATGCCTAATGAGTGAGTATAACTTCGTTTTTATCTACTTTGACAGGATGCTTTTAGGAGACAAAAGGGGTGTGAGATTAGTGATAGGAGGCTGCAGGGACGTGTTTTTGTATATATCTCATAGATATTGCTGGCTTCAGGATAGACATGCAGATTCTCAAAATCTGTTTCTAAAAAAGCATCAAACAACATGGCGAGACCACAGTGGGATTCACTGCTGCATGATATTGGCTGTGTAACCTAACATAAAAGAAATAATAATAAAAAAAGTTTTGGGCTCCACCTTATTTTTAATTGACAATTAAGGTTACCGTATATACTCGTGTATAAGCCGACCCGTGTATAAGCCGACCCCCCTACTTTTGCCCCCAAAATCTGGGAAAACCTACTGACTCGTGTATAAGCTGAGGGTGGACCTCAGCACAGGTATACAGCCTCCAGCAGTGTGGTATACAGGCCCCCCCAGTGGTATACAGGCCTCCCCAGTGGTAGTATACAGCCCCCAGCAGTGTGGTATACAGCAGCCTCCCCAGTGGTACATACAGGCCCCAGCAGTGTTACAGCAGCCTTCCCAGTGGTATATACAGCACCAGCCCCAGGGGTATATACAGCACCAGCCCCAGGGGTATATACAGCACCAGCCCCAGGGGTATATACAGCACCAGCCCCAGGGTATATACAGCACCAGCCCCAGGGGTATATACAGCAGCAGCCCCAGGGTTATATACAGCACCAGCCCCAGGGGTATATACAGCACCAGCCCCAGGGGTATATACAGCACCAGCCCCAGGGGTATATACAGCACCAGCCCCAGGGTATGTACAGCACCAGCCCCAGGGGTATATACAACACCAGCGCAAGGGGTATATACAGCAGCAGCCCCAGAGGTATACAGGCCCCCCCATCAAGATCCAGGGCATCCCCCCCTTGCTCAGCAAACCTGTAAAGTACAATCATTATACTTATCACTGTCCTGTCGCCGCCGTCCCGCCGCTGCCGACACCACGCTCCTCCTTCTTCATTCAGCGTCTTCCGGCTTCCTGTGGTCAGCGCAGACAATGACGTCATTGCCTACGACCACAGGAAGCCGGAAGAAGACGGATGAAGCCGGGGATCGCGATGTCAGCAGCGGCGGGACGGCGGCGACAGGACAGTGATAAGTATAATGATTTTACTTTACAGGTTTGCCGAGCAAGGGGGGCGGGGGCCCTGGATCTTGATGGGGGGGGGGCCTGTATACTGATAGGGGTGGCGGGCGGGCGGTATACTCGCGTATAAGCCGAGGGGGGACTTTTCAGCCCAAATTTTGGGCTGAAAAACTCGGCTTATACGCGAGTATATACGGTAGGCCTCTTTTACACATCTGTGCAAACACGCACGTCTGAAAGAGGCTGTTTTTGGATGTGTCCATGTGTCTGGCACCATTTGACATACGTATGATGTCCATGTGCTATCCGGATAGCACACGGACAGCATGTCATTGAAAACTCATTTGTCTCCAGTGCTGCCGGTCCCTCTCACTTCCAGGGCCGTTGCAACTCACAGTTCAGTGAATTTTCATGAGCTTAATGAGTGGCCCTGGAAGAGAGAGGGAGAGGAGCATCACTGGAGTAAGGTAAGTATAAAATTCGTTATTTTTATGCTTACAATTTTTTGCTACAGTCCGTGCAGACAAATGTCCGTGTGTGGAGGTTTATTGCACGGACTCATTGACCTGAATGGCCAAGACCAGACATGGCCAAGACAAGACAAGACAGAAACTCATGTACTCTACATGGATACATGGTCTGTGCGGAATCACAGACATGTGAAAATGTCTATAGATTAACATTGCTCTCCGTATGTGTGTGTCGGCACGGACTGTACATGTACCGAAGGTACAGATGAGTGAAAGACACCTTAAAGTAGTCCTATATGGTCTGGTATTCTGGGTGGGGTAAGGATTCATCATTATTGGGCCCCCACACGCTATAAAGAAATCCCACAGCTGCCACAGGTATTGGCGTATTCATAAGAAGCTCCATTTCTTGGCACTTTTTCTGCCTCTTCCACTTGCCATGTAGCAGTGGCAAACTAAGAAATAAAGGGTTAATAGCAGCTGTGTATTGCCAGGTGGCAGTAAGGCCGAAATTCTTAATGTTAGGGCAATGTTACACCCAGCAATTAAAAGTTCAAGTAAACAGTAAAGAAGATACATCACAGAGAAAAAACATATTAGAAATAAAAACACACATATATAGACTCAATTTTTATTACTCGACCATGCCCATCCTCGATCCTTTGCAACATCTTATTGATTGCAGGCTGCAGTGAAGAACACACCGTCCTGTCACCGCAATCTCTAAAAATTGAATGAATGAGTTGTCAGCTGGTCCGATAAGCAAGTTGGGAATAGAAAGCTACTATTAACCCTTTATTGCCCAGTTTGCCACCACTACATGGCAAGATGAAGTGCAGTGTAAAGTGGTAGAAATTTTCGCTTCTTATGAATGCACCAATTTCTGGGGCTGCTGTGGGATACTCTATAGTATGATGGGGGTCAAGAACATTGGGCCTTCGCCTCACTGAGAATACCAACCCCCAGCTGCCTCCTTTTACCTTGGCTGGCAATTATAAACAGGACAAAGCCCTATGCAATTTTTTTCCCATTATTTTTGGGAGGAACACACTATGGCTAGGGTCACATTTCTTTTTTTTTTTTAAATCCTGATCTGGTTTTGAGCTTTCAAAAAGCTCAAAACCGGACCAGGAAACGCTCCTCATAGGAGCCAATGCTAAACACCGGATTGCTTCACAAGCAATCCGGTGTCCGTCTCCGGCACGGCAGCCTGCGTTAAAAAGTGTAATCCTGAGCAATGCGGCTACTGCATAGTTTGCTGATACCGGCTGTTGCCGGCATGAGTAAACTGTTTTATCAATTGTAAAGTGTTAAATTTAATAATTAAAAGAATGCTTGAGGTCTCTAGGGGGGCTTAGTCCCCCTAGAGACCGGACGCCCACTCAGGTGGGCTTTGTTTGCAGAGTGCAAGTGCGCCACTGTCCCCATAGCTGGCGCAAGACCCCCAAACTTCCCCCCCTATCAATATTGCACCCCTCTTTGCAGTTATTTCTATTTTTAGCAAAACCTAAGTATTAAAGTTAAGAAAGATGCTTAAAGTTACGTGTCTCCCATTCAGTTTAATTTTCCTTCCATGGGCGGGGCTGTGGCCTGCTGCCTCTGCCCGCTAATTAATTATGGCCGCCCCCTCTGGCTTAGCTTCTGTGTTGAGAGGGCGGCCGCGTCATGAAAGGGGCAGGGCTAAGTTCGCGTCATAGCAATAGCCCCGCCCCTTTCATGACGCGGCCGCCCTCTCAACACAGAGGCTAAGCCAGAGGGGGCGGCCATAATTAATTAGCTGGCGGAGGCATCAGGCCACAGCCCCGCCCATGGAAGGAAAATGAAACTGAATGGGAGACACGTAACTATAAGCATCTTTCTTAACTTTAATACTTAGGTTTTGCTATAAATAGAAATAACTGCAAAAGGGGTGCAGGGACCCCTCAATATAGATAGGGGGGGGAGTTTGGGGGCCTTGCGCCAGCTATGGGGACAGTGGCGCATTTGCACTTTGCAAACAAAGCCCACCTGAGTGGGCGTCCGGTCTCTAGGGGGGCTAAGCCCCCCCTAGAGACCTCAAGCATTCTTTTATTTATTAAATTTAACACTTTACAATTGATAGAACAGTTTGCTCATGCCGTCAACAGCCGGTATCAGCAAACTATGCAGTAGCCGTATTGCTCAGGATTACACATCCTGAGCAATCCGGTTACTGCAGTGCGGTATTCTGCACACATTGTTTTAAAAAATGTGTGTGACCGGTATTGCGTTCACCGCATCCGGATCTGGATGCGGTGAACGCAATTCAAGTTTTAAGTGTGACCCTAGCCTATGATGGCAAGTTGGTTACCATACACTAATATGTATGACAAAGGTGGAGATCTGCTTAGTATTGCACAGATGATAATTTAATCATATGCACTGGTAATGATTCCAAACCATGTGCAATACTAAGGAAAACCTGAAAACATGATCTGTTGGCGGCCCTTGAGGCCTGGAGGTCCACACTCCTTGTGTATAACAACCAAGCACAGACAGATAGTGGAAATGCAGTCTGATGGAAACAGAGCATGAGCATCTGTAATTGGCTGTTGCTGGTAAGCGAAGTGAATATGCATGAAGCTTCATGGGAGAGACCAGAAGTAAGTGAGAGGGAGAGCGGACCCACAAGCAAGCAAGCAGCAGGAGACTGGTAAGATGATCTGTGTGTGTCTGTGTGTGTTTGTCAGCTTTTGGAAACCTTTGAAAGTGTTCCCTATGTGTTTCATGTTACCTGCCATTGATTTCAATTGCATTTGGAAAATTTGGCGACTGTTTGTCTACTTATTCGGCGAACCAATCCGAATTCGAACACCATGGTGTTCATCTATCTCTATTTGTCATAGTAAACACGCGGCAATTTGCTGGTTGCAGTGAAATCATGGACACATTGTTCTATTTGTACACGGCAACAAAATAGAACAATGTGTCCATGATTTCACTGCAACCAGCAAATTGCAAGTGAAATTGCTAGCAAAATTGCCTCGTGTGACGGTACCTTTAAAGTACCTTTACACGCCGCTACAGGATGGTGGAAACAACCGGCTGCTTCACGTGCACGAGCACGCACAAACGGTTGAAAACGGTACCCGCATCACCTTTATACGCCGCAACAAGGTGCACTACAGTAGGTTACATCTATCTCTGGATACACCGCCGGGTGCCACAAGTTACCTTCTGTAGCTCACCTTACCTCATTTACACGCCACTATAACAAGGTAATATGGGCGGTACAAATGCAGCAGGGACAACACATAGGCGTGCCACAATTGTGGATTACGAGAATTCCGTACGCTGATAGGACAAAGCAATAACATCATGATTTGGCAGCCAGCGCAAGAGGCTGACTAATACATGACGCTCGAACAATTGTGTAGTGTGACTGGTCAGCTCCTTAAATATGCCGCCCTATGCAGCGACAACCAATCGTAACGCAGGAGCTTCCACCAATGATCGCTGATGGGGCGCGGTATCCCGGAGCCTGTGTCACACCCCGGGTAGATAGCAAGGTGTCGAAACAACCCTCCTGTTCCTTATTTACACGCCGTTACAGGCCGTACAATCGCCTCGAAATCAACCTGTTTTTGAGCTCTGCTCTGAAACAGGTGCCTCAAGTGACGGGTGGAATCAACCATCTTTACACGCCGCGACCGCGGGTTGATTTGGCGGTGCAAGATACATTTGTCTCATCTACCCGGTTGTTTCCACCATCCTGTAGCGGCGTGTAAAGGTACCTTTACAGATAAAATGTATGTCATCTAATTAAATAGTTTTATATCAGTTATTTTGTCTTTTTTTTTTAATTTATCTACAATTAAAAGTCATAAAAAATAGAATACAGGAATCATCACAAACTTCACAAAAAAGATAGGGTGCAATACTTCCTGGTTGATGCAGTGTTCACCTGCCTAGCAATATACTTTCCAAAACAGGCAGCACTCCAGTGGGAAGTGATAAAGGACAGGTTTAATACAGCCCTTATGGTGTGTTTACACGTCCCGATATCGGCGTCCAACTCCGACCAAAAGTCACGTGGTTCGTGCGTTGGACCCGAAATCGTTCGTGCGTTGTATGGTGTGAACGTCCAATACGATGCACGAATGATGTCAAACCGATATCGGGGATCTAATTAGCCTGCTCTCCAGCGGCCCGACATCGGATGCTGGTTGGAGCCGGATCGTGCTGTGTGACAGCCCAACTCCGATGTGCAGTACAACGTCCCCCATTCACTCCCATGTTAAATGGTCGTTCCTGGGTCGGGGGGCGTAGACATCGTAGGGACGTTGTATCACGATATCGCGTGTCTAAACCTCCGATGCGATTCTTTGAAATCCGGGCACAAAAATGCGCGCTCCCGCGCCGTCGGATCCAATATCGGACCGACGTTGGAGCGTGTAAACCCACCATTAGTGGCATGACGTTTCAACCCAGCAGGGTGCTTATCAAGCAGTGTTCATCTCCAAAAGTGCAGTTTATTTGCTGAGTTAATTCAATCAATAATTAATGTGATAATATCAAATAATCATAATAATAGTAATAATATAATAATAATCTTTATTTATATAGCGCCAACATATTCTGCAGCGCTTCACAATTTAAAGTTCATGTTTAAGCAATAATAAGAAACAGTTATTAGAAAATACAATACAATACAATGCAAAAAACAGTACAATATAGTACAAAGCATAATACAATACAATAATTAGAGCAAAATAATGACAGCCCTACTCATAAGAGCTTACAATCTAACAATGAGGTGGGGGGTGACACAAAGTACAGGTGCTTATTTACAATGATGAAATAGTCAACTTGAGGAGATGGGGAACAGTTAGGAGCAGTATAAGGGTATGTGCCCACATAGTGGTTTAGTGACGTTCAAACCGTCAGTAAACCGGTGGAAATTTGCAGGAGCCTAGAGTTCTGAGCTCTGAAGTCTCCAGCTGTTTCCCAGCGGTTTTTTCAGCGTGTGCACAGCGTTTTTCAGTCGGTTTTTCCGGCGGTTTTCTATAGAGGATTTTGTTCATGAAAACGATCAAAAACCGCTGAGAAGAATTGACATGTTGTATGCTCCTAAACCGCTAGGAAACCGCTCAACCTCTGGCAGATCCGCTCACATAAACCCACTAAGTGTGCACAGCGTTTTCTAAATTACATAGGGTTACTTGTAAGTTCTAACGCTGCTTAGGATTTACATAAACTTAAATAAAACCTATGCTAAACCGCCAGCGGTTTTCGCTGCTAAACCGACGTTAAACCACTATGTGGGCACATACCGTAAGTGTCCACAAACCATTATTTGTGATGCATTTGAGACTGGTGGAGCTGATAGGCTATGTCTCTAGATGACTGACTAGGGATCATGATAGGCCGCCTTAAAAAGATGTGTTTTTAGAGATCGCCTGAAACTATGTAAGTTGTGGATACACCTAATTTCTTGGGGTAGAGCATTCCAAAGAATTGGTGCAGCTTGGGAAAAGTCTTGGAGCCGGGAGTGGGAATGCAGACATTAGTCTAAAGTCTCTTCCAGAGTGAAGAGAATGGATGGGTTGATAGACAGAGATGAGGGAGGAGATGTAGGGAGGTGATGCACTGTGAAGGGCTTTTTGGGTGAGAACAAGCAATTTGAATTGGATCCTATACTGTATGGGCAGCCAGTGCAATGACTGGCATAGAGCAGAAGCGTCCGAGTAACGGTTAGCTAGATAGGTGATCCTGGCTGCTACATTAAGGATGAACTGGAGAGGAGAGAGGTTAGAGTCTAGTGCGGGGAAGGCCAATTAAAAGCGAATTACAGTAGTCAAGGCCGGACTGAATCAGGGCCACAGTGAGGGTTTTTGTGATTTCCAAGGTGAGAAAGGGGCGAATTCTAGAGATGTTCTTCAGGTGCAAGCAGCAAGAGCGGGCAAGAGATTGTATAAGTGGGGTGAAGTAAAGATCAGAGTCAAACATAACACCCAGACAGCGAGCCTGCTGACTAGGCATTATCGTGGTGCTGCACACTGAGAGAGAGATATTAGATTTAGGGAGGTTAGTGGAGGAGGAGAGCAGAAGAAGTTCAGTTTTGGAAAAGTTGAGTTTCAGGTAGAGAGCGGACATGACATTTTCCTGAGGAAGCTGCGGTTGCAGCATAACGCATGGGGTAGACCTCCAGGTTGCAGCCAAATCACTGGTAATATTGTATGAATGGTTTGTGCGGAGTGGCTCCTCTTATCCCCATATTTTTTCCTTAAATAATTAGGATGTTATTTATATTTTTTTTAGGTCTTATTGGGGAAAGTATTAGACTATGAACACACACTCTGCCTTTGCTATTTGTATTTGATTTATATTGGCAATTCATGATTTTGCAACAGAAGGCATGGGACCTATATTGTTTTTAAATGTTTTTAACTGTTTGATTTGCACCAGTTATTCTAGTTCTGAATAAAGATTTTGAAAAATATTTTTGTGGTGTGCACAAAGTATTATGTATGACCTTTTTCCTCCCATGATATTGGAAACTGCGTTTAGACAGTCATTGGTGTTCTTTATTAGAGTGGGAGTAAGGTCAGGGGAAGAAGTATATAGTTGTGTGTTATCAGCATAAAGATGGTACTGAAAGCCAAATCTGCTGATAGTCTGTTCAATTGGGGCCATGTAGAGAGAGAAAAGAAGAGGGCCAAGGACTGAACCCTGAGGGACTCCAATAGTGAGAGGAAGAGGGGAGGAAGTGGAGCCAGCGAATGATACACTGAAAGAGTGGTCAGAAAGATAGGAAGAGAACCAGGAGAGAGCCATGTCCTTGATGCCAATGGAGTGCAGCATAGCAAGCAGGAGATGGTGGTCAACAGTGTCAAAGGCTGCAGAGAGATCAAGAAGGATAAGCAGAGAATGGTCACCATTACGTTTGCTGTCAGAAGGTCGCTGGTCACTTTGGTGAGAGCAGTTTCTGTAGAATGTAGGGGGTGAAAAACCAAACTGTATTGGGTCTAGAAGAGAGTGAGTGGAGAGGTAATGAGTGAGGCTGGAGTGGACCAGGCGCTCCAGGAGTTTAGAGATGAAGGCAAGATTGGGGCGGCACGGTGGCTCAAGTGGTTAGCACTGTAGCCTATGCAGCACTGAGGTTCCAAGGTTCTGGGTTGATTTCCCACCAAGGACACCAAGTACAACATCTGCAAGGAGTTTGTATGTTCTCCCTGTGTTTGTGTGGATTTCCCCCAAGGCACTCCAGTTTCCTTCCACATTGTAAAGACATACTGATAGGATGTTTAAATTGTGAGCTCCAAAAGAGACAGCATTACTGATGTATGTAAAGTGCTATGGAATTAATAGTGCTATATAAATGAATAAATATTATATATTATTATTATTATTGGAGACTGGTCTGTAGTTGTTTGGGCAGGATGGGTCAAGAGACATTTTTTTAATAATGCCGTAATGATGGAGTGTTTGAAGTACTTCCCATAGTGTTACAAGTTTAATAGTGCAATATTCATAGAGTGCAATGCATGTTAA